>JAAGKR010001823.1:2047-47211 GCA_011419295.1 Clarias macrocephalus
TAGCTCGACAGAGAGAGGGACAGCGCGGGGGGCGGGGGGAGCATAAGAGAAGAGATAACAGTTAGATATGGTCACAGTCACATAATGTATAAGGTGAATGTATATTTAGTGTATTCCTGCCTAGAAAGAATACAACAGATGCAGTATTTGCTTTAAGGATGCTGATGGATAAGTGCAGAGAAAGTAATAGGGAGTTGCATTGTGTCTTTGTAGATTTAGATAAATCGTATGACCGGGTGCCGAGAGATGAACTGTGGTATTGTATGAGGATGTCTAGAGTGACAGAAGTATGTTAGAGTGGTGCAGGACATTTATGAGAGCTGTAAGACAGTGGCGAGATGTGCTGTAGGTATGACAGAAGAGTACAGAAGGTGGAGGTGGGTCTGCATCAAGGATCGGCTCTGAGCCCCTTCTTGTTTGCTATGGTGATGGACAGAATGACAGATGAGGTTAGACAGGATCCTCCATGGACTATGATGTTTGCAGATGACGTTGTGCTTTGTAGCGATAGCAAAGAACATGTGGAGGAAAATCTAGAGAGTTGAAGGTATGCTCCGGAAAGAAGAGGAATGAAGGTTAGCTGCAGCAAGACAGAATACATGTGTATGAATTAGAGGAACCCAAGTGGAAAGGTGAGGCAACAGGGAGCAGGAGTAAAGATGGTGCAGGACTTAGGATCAATGGTCCAGAGCAACGGAGAGAAAGCAGGTGAAGAGGCATGTACCAGCAGGTTGGAATGAGTGGAGAAAAGTGTCAGGTGTGTTGTGTGATAAATGAGTATCAGCAACAATGAAAGGAAAGGGTGTTCGGGACTGTGGTGAGACCAGCGATGCTCTATGGCTTAGAGACGGTGGCACTGAAGACACAAGGCAGAGCTGGAGGTAGCAGAGATGAAGATGTTGAGGTTCTCTTTGGGTGAACGGATAGGATGGATAGGATTGAAAATAAGTTAATCAGAGGGACAACCCATGTTAGATGTTTTGGAGATAAAGTCAGAGAGTCCAGATTGGTCTAGATAGATGGTGTAAGGTTTTATAATATTGTAAAACATTATTATTTAATAAGAAGATTCCTGTGCCCTGAGAACAGACCGCTCACTGTGCTTCCTGATGCCTTATGTGGTAACATCTTCTATATCCTGTATCCAGATGAATATACATCCAAATGGCTCTTGTCTGCTAGAACCCTTTTGTTTAATCAGGAGAATGCAAATGATTTCCTCTCTCCTGTCTGTCTCCCGGTCCCTCTATGACTGACATGTTATCGACTGGTTCTTTTGATGATCGAGACCCAGCACTGTTTAAAGTGCTCTCTTTGCTGAGATCTTCAGACATCATGCCTTTGTAGCTTAAAACTTCTCAGACACACTTCTTTTTCTTATCAACCTACCAATTTGGGAGCTCAGTCCGGTCTTCCCTCTCATAGGAAAAAGTAAGTTTATTTTGCTCCTTCTGATATTTTTTTTTCTCGGTCAGGGAAGATTTTGTTCTCGTGAGATTTGTTAAAAAAAATACATGAGTTAAAAATAAAGTTTAATTTGCGTTAAGTTTTCTAAATATGTTCACCGTAATTAATGATAAATCATGTTGTCTAAAGAGGTTTAGTTTTCCGGTGCAAGTTTTATAGAGCTTTCGTCATGTTTAAAGAAACATCCGCTGCGTTTTAAATTAAAAAGCTTGGTTGTGGTGTCAGTTACACTGTGTTTTATAGAACCATTGTTATTATTATTTTTTTATTAAATTTGACCCGCGTCACGAGACGCGTTTAAATAAGCTGACCCGCTTACTCTGCATGCTATAAATGTATGTGGTGTAACACGATCAGAATGGCCAAATTTGGCAAATTTACAATCAGATGTTTTTCATTAAAATATTCAAGTTTCACCTGACAGTATGTTTTGGCAACTAAAGCCAAGACGCCACTAGTGCGTCAATGATGGCGCCAGTGAGGTCATCTGCCGTCACGACTGCTCAGACCTCTTTTTCTTTGTTTTTGTATTAGTTAAGCACTAAGTGCATAAAGTATTATTTTTAAAGCATTTCACTGCATATCGTACTGTGTATGACTGTGTATGAGACAAATAAATTTTGAATTTGATTTAAGTGGAGTATGATAATGATATGGCTGGTTATCGTTGTATTTTAATTATACTCTGTGATTGTGGTTACATAAAGATGAACACCGATATGAACTGATTGTAGTGTTGCTTTTTAAGTGGATTTTGCATGATCAGTGATTGTTTCTTTGTCTTCTATGTAATCTTAATTACCGCTTTATAAAAAAGAGAGAACTCTCGGTATTGACTACCATAGCAATAACTGATGCCTTGCTTGTAGTTAGCTTTGGTATTATTTCATGTTGTTGTTTTGTCTTTTTATCAGGCACTGGAGGCAACATTTGGCTCTATTGTAGTTTTATTTATTGTTTTAGATTGTATTGCAATGTCATTGCATATGTACATATACCAAATACAAGCTAAGTTCTTACAATGTTTAAAAGTGCTTTAAAAAAAGTTTTAAAATGACGGTCATCACCAGGGACTGTAAATGCATAGAGAGTGTGTGGATTGTCACTTTGCCAGTTTGGTTGGTTATATCTGGGGAGGGGGAGGGGGGGCTTTGCTCATTGATACTCGTGTCCAGTAGGTGGCAGTGTTCCATTATTATGCTTTGTTCCTGGTACTAACTTGGCCTAGCTAATGTTGCACAATATTGTCACTTGTTTGGAGTGTTACAAACTGAAAATCTAAAGTGCCTGAATTTAACAAATATTGAGAGCAGTTGTGTGTGAAGATGAGAGTCCAAGCAGACATTTTTTCGGAGACATTGCTGCTGATGAAAAAAAAAAAAGAAACAGAGCTAAAGATGGTGCAATTTGCTTTGAGAGTGACAAGAATGGACAGGATTTGGAATGTGTATTTTGGAGGAACAGTGCAAGTAGGACAGTTTGCAAACAAATGGTAGAGAGGCCAGATGTACAGTTAGTGAACAGCTCTGGGTTGGAAACCACTAGTTAAGTTGAGCAACACTGGACACAGCTAAAGTCTAGCAACAGGACATTTTATTTTGTTTTGAAGTTCAAGAAATTCTCTTATGGTCATTAAAACACTAAATGAATAAATAAACATATAAATAATACTATATAAAACATATAATAATAATTACAAAGTTGTTTAATTAAGTTGCGTTAATTAGTTTTAGTTCCTTTGCATAGGAAACTCAAATAAATTTAAATTCCCTTCTGTAATTTAAGGGAGGTATGTAGTGAATACATTCACAGTTGTGCATAATTCAATGTCATTTGTAATACAGCGAAGCATTTCTGTAATTTAGTGAGGCATCTGTAGCATGCATATAGTGTATAAGCTGGACCTTGGTCTGTGGCGACCCCTGAAAAAGAACAGCCGAAAGACAAAGAAGAAGAGGCTGCAGTGAGCAAAAGGTATGTTTGGAGAACAAAGGGCACAGAATTTCAAAAGATAAGAAAAAAGAAGACACCAGTCCAACTGTTGAGCATTAGGGGTGAATTGATCATGTTTATTTGCAGACAAATTCTCGGAGCAAACATAATACCATCTGTAAAAAAGCTGAAGTTGAAAAGAGGATGGCTGCTACAAATGGATAATGACCGTAAACACACCTCACAATCCAGGAACGACTACCTCAAGGGGCCATGAAAACCTGTGAATAGATTTCAAAAGAGCAGTGCATGCAAGGCAGCCTAGGAATATCAAAGAACTGAAAGACTGTTGTAAGCAAAATCATATGAAAAGTACAATGTTGTTGAGTGTTTAGAGTAAACAGAGTTTAATATAAAATAGACACCAAAAGACACAGCAGTGACAGAGCTTTGTGCTTTTAAAATCTTAAAAAACTCTGTGCTGGCAAGACAGCAAATAGGTGTCATGTGTGTGTATATACAGTACATAGCTTTTATTCATACAAAAATGACATTAATAGCAACTAATTTTTACATTTTCATACTTCTGTGCCTTTTTTCTGTTTTTTGCGCTTTTTGGTGAACCCGCGAGTTTCTTCATCTAAACGGAATCCAGCTCCGTTTGACTAAACTTCGACTCAGGTACGATATAATGGATAATATTCAGCTCGTTCAGTGTGTAGAGTGCAGGATGTTTAGACATTCTTCCTCCGTCGTTAGCGGAAACTTTATTTGTGATAGGTGTGTGTTAGTTAGCACCTTGACGGAGAAGATATCAGCATTAGAGGAGCGCATCCAGACTCTAGAGAGGGTTAGAGAGCGCGAGAGCAGCGTTATTCCCATAGCGGAAAGTCTGGGTGCCGTAGGCGGAGATAACCAGCCCCCGACTCTGGCAGTAGAGCCCTCACAGCGGGGTGAGTGGGTGACGACTCGGCGGCATACTCATTCAGCCAAAGCTAACGCTAAGGCTAGCTCACCGGAGCACACCTCTTCTGCGCTTCACCTGCGTCCAACAGGTTTGCTGTCCTCAGTGATGCACCCACTGAGAAACCTGAAAGAGCTCTGGTTATAGGAGACTCTATACTGAGGCACATGAAATTAGCCAGGCCTTTAGGGTCGCCAGCGGCAGTGGGCAGGTGTATCCCGGGAGCCAGAGCACCGGACATAGCAGTAATCTTAGGGCTCTATAGGTTCTCCAAGATAGTTGTACATGCTGGAGCTAACAATATACGCCTTCGTCAGTCAGAGGTTAGCAAGCCTAACTTTACAGAGGTGTTTAAACTAGTGACGGCGATGTCCGAAGAAGTAGTTTGCTCTGGCCCCATCCCAATGAGACGTGGCGACATAGCTTACAGCAGGTTATGGTTGCTGAACCTCTGGATGTCCAGGTGGTGCTCGGAAAATAATGTGGGCTTTATAAATAATTGGAAGACCTTTCGAGGGCAAAACTGGCCTGTTAGGGTGGGACGGTGTCCATCCCACTCGGGAAAGTGCTGCTCTCATTTCTTGCAGTATACTGTAGCGCATAGTCTCAGAAGAGGCCTAGTTAATCGGTGACAATCCAGAGCCAAGGCCAGGGAGCAGACAGACAGGCTAAACCAACCGTTTGCTAGCTGCATAGAGTCGTCACTCAGGGTTCATCATATTGAGACTGTGTCTGTTCCCCGAGATAAACACAAATTTAATTAAATTACTAAAACAGTGTTTAACTAACAGATACCACAAACTCAGATCACACTGAATGTGCAGCCGGCACCTCTGATCTGAAGCTAGGACTGTTAAATATTAGCTCTCTCACATCTAAAGTGGTTATTGTTAATGAAATTATCACAGATCAGGAGTTTGATATACTCTGTTTAACAGAAACCTGGATTAAACAGGAAGAGTATGTAGCTCTAAATGAAGCTGGTCCTCCTGGATACAGCTACATACACCAGCCTTGGCTAACTGGTAGAGGAGGAGGAGGAGGAGGAGGAGTCGCAGTTATTTACAATGATAATCTGTCTAGACACAAATTTTAATGCATTTGAAGTTCTCTATAGTAACATAAAAAGTGTAGCTACAAATATTAACCCTCAGAGAACAGCATTTATGTCCATACTGGACTCGGTAGGAGTAAATCAATGTGTAGTAGGACCCACTCATAAAGCAGGTCACACTTTAGATTTAATATTATTCTCGAGATTAAGTATAAGAAATTTATTTACAATTCCACTGTCTGAAGTTATCTCAGATCACTATCTTGTCTCAATTAATGTTTGTCATAGTCATAATGTACGCACAGCGCCGCACTACTGTATTAAACGTAATTCACATCAAATACCCCACAGAACTTTATCAGTTATCTCCCAGAGTTACCAACATTGATTGGATCGCCAACTGACTCCACAGAACTGGATCAGGCAACTGAACATTTAGTTATACCTTAGATAATGTAGCTTCAGTTAAAAGGAAATTGGTTAGAGATAAGAAACTCGCTCCCTGGTATAATGATCACATGTGCAGTTTAAAACAGACTGCTTGGAAATTAGAACGTAAAATGGCGTCAAACCAAATTGTTAGTATTTCAAATAGCATGGAAGGAGAAGCATCCTGAACTATAGAAAAGCTCTTAGTGTAGCTAGATCAACGCATCTCTCCACTCTTATAGAAAATAACAAAAATAATCCTAGATTTTTATTTAATACCGTAGCCAAATTAACCAGAAAGACTAGAGAGAAATCTCCAGACCAACAACATACAGTAGTGAGGACTTCATGACCTTCTTTAATAATAAAATTAGGCATAAAATTGAGGCTTTGAAACCGGACAATGTAATTGATGCAGATGTTAAACTAACCACGTCAGATCGGAAACTAGAATACTTTACTCCACTTGAAGAGAATGAATTAATTTCACTCATCTCTCATGCTCATATCTACATAGAAATAACATACATGAACTGTATCGGTCAGGATTTAGGCCTTATCACAGCATAGAGACTCGTTAAAGTAGTAAATGACCTCCTATTGGCCTCTGATCATGCTTGTGTTACTCGACTTCAGTGCAGCTTTTGACACAATTGATCATAGAATTCTCCTTCACAGATTAGAAAATGTAGTAGGAATTAAGGGAACAGCCCTCTTCTGGCTCAGATCCTATTTGACTGATCGTTATCAGTATGTAGATTTAAATTTTTTACTGATTAAACGTTATCAGTATGTGATTATTCTGCATGTTCTCTAGTGGAGTTTGGTGTCCCACAGGGTTCGGTTTTAGGCCCACTGCTTTTTTCCATTTACATACTTCCTTTGGGCAACATAAGCCGTAAGCATGATATTAATTTTCACTGTTTTGCTGATGACACACAGTTATACGTCTCAGCAAAACCAGATGCGAGAAACCAGCTTGCTAAAGTTGAGCAATGTGTAAAGGATATAAGAGACTGGATGCTAACTGACTTCCTTCTACTTAATCCTGATAAGACAGAAGTTCTAGTCATAGGACCGCATGTAGCTAGAAGCAAGATTTTAGCTCACGCTGTAATTTTAGATGGCCTTCCTGTTCTACCTAGTGCATGAGTAAAAGACCTTGGTGTAATTATAGATTCCAGTCTTTCATTTGAAGTTCATGTAGACAATATCACCAGGATAGCATTCTTTCACCTCAGAAATATTGCAGAAAAACTAGTTCATCCTTTTATCACCTCAAGGTTGGACTACTGCAACGCTTTACTGTCTGGTTGTTTAACTAGGTGTATAAACAAGCTTCAGTTAGTACAGAATGCAGCAGTGAGAGTCTCACTAGAACCAGAAGATATGAGCACGTCACCCCTTATCTTCACTTCATTGGCTCCCTGAGAAATTTCGCATTGATTTTAAAATACTACTTTTGACATATAAAGCATTAAATGGTCTCGCGCCGCAGTATCTGAGTGAACTGTTAGTGTCTTACGATCCGCCACGCCTACTTCTATCAAAGGATGCAGGCTGCTTGTCAGTACTGCGTATTATAAAAACTACAGCAGGGGAAAGAGCTTTTTCTTACACATCCCCAAAGTTATGGAATAGCCTTCCAAATAGTGTTCAGGACTCAGACACAGTCTCAGTGTTTAAGTCTAGGCTAAAAACCTCTTTATTTAACCAAGCATTTTGTAAGTAGATTTGCCTTAGGTAAAGGAGCAGATCTTGAGGACTCATGGATGTAGAATATTATAGTGAACTGGTATGTTTATATGCTGTCTTCCCCACTCTCATTGATCACTCAGGTTTGTTGACAGTGAGGTGATTGGTTGCTTTACATCTCAGGGAGCCCTCATGTCTGTGTTTCCTTCTGGCTCTCCCTTTTAGTTATGCTGTTATAGTTAGTCCTGCCGGAGTCCCTGCTTGCACTCTACACTAAATATACATTTACTTTATACATTATGTTACTGTGACCAGACCTAACTGTTATCTCTCCTCTTTTGCTTTCCCCTCTCCTGTTCTCTCTCTCTTTCCCTCTCTTTGTCAAGCTACACATGTCGTTCCTGAGCTGCCATTGATCCAGACTCCCTCTGCCCTCTGGACCTGTCTGACTCATCCTGGTGCCCCGCTTCTGGTTGGAGATCTCGTCACATAGATGCCCTGTGTGTCTCTTTTGCATGTGTCCGATGTCTGGGGGCGGTTTCACTCTAATAGGAAGACGTTTCTGTCCTCGCATTATGTTGATGGCCGTTTCCCTGCGGACTTGGCTACAATCGCTCGATAGTTCAGGACTGGAATTTCCAACAAGTCTATCTGAGCCTCCAATAACTACCTGGACTTCATATTAACATCAATTAACATCTATTAACAATTATTATACTGAACTGGCTGTGACCCAACACACAGTATGAATGCAGATCAATTCCTGCTTTCTGTTTCACCCAAATGATGATGGGTTCCCTGTTGAGTCCGGTTCCTCTCAAGGTTTCTTCCTACTGCCATCTCAGGGAGTTTTTCCTTGCCACTGTCGCCCTCGGCTTGCTCCATCAGGGACTATCTGACCATTTTTTGATTCATACACATTTCATACAAACTTAAATAATTCTTTTGATTGTGTAAAGCTGCTTTGCGCCAATAAAAATTTTATTTAATTGATTTGAATGTGCATATAAAAGCCTTGTCAGTGTGTGTTAGCTTCAAACTGTGTATTTGAGTTTTCGGATATGTCAGGTAAAGCAAAAATTATCATTACTTTTATAAAAGGGTAAATTTTACCACTACTGGAATATGGGAGTGACATCACAAAAATGTAGAATGAGCATTATTACAACCCTGGCTCTAGGGAGCAACATCAAGGACAAAACAAAAGTTTGCTAATCAAAACTAATTTATTAACTTATATTTAAAAAGAAGAAGAAGAAGAAAAAAGAACAGCACTAGTGGAAAACCAGCTGCTGCAGTGCTGGTAGCACAACAGAGAGAGTGTGAAAGAGAGTCGGAGTGAGAGCTCTAGTAGGAGATTTTAAATGGGTCCCTTCAGGTGCCATCAATCAACAGCTGATTGCAGGTGATCCACCCGGAAACTGAAAAAAAAAAAAGACTAATCAGATCACGTCCACATAACACCCCCACCCTTAAATGGTTGCTATAGGACAACCCAATGCAACACTAATATGTACAGTACATTGAAATCACTACAGCAGATTACTCAAGACCTTGATAAGGTATCTGCCAAAAGATTGTCCTTCCCACGGATACGATAAAGTATCTTACCCCTGCCAAAACAAACTCCACTGCACTAGCCGTTGGTTGGAAGTTCTCATGCTGTGGAGAAAAGTTAAAGGATTATGATCTGTATACACAATAAGTTGAGCACAGTATGCAACATACCCATCAAATAATTCAGAGCTAAAATAAGAGCCAAAGCTTCCTTCTCAATGGTTGAATAGTGCTTCTGATGGACATCAAACTTCTTTGAAAAGTAGCATACAGTATGCTAAAGCCCTACTGAATCATCCTGAAGCAAAACAGCACCCAGCCCAAAATCACTAGCATCCATGGCTAGCTTAAAGGGCCAACTAATATCAGGAGCAAGAAGAACAGAAGAACTACTCAACAAGTCCTTCAGATGGTCAAAGGCACCCTGACATAACTCTGTCCAAACAAAAAGAACCTTGGGACTAAGCAAGTTTATCAAAAGGTGCAGCAACTGTAGAAAAATTCCTGCAAAAACTCCTATAATATCCTGCCATGCTAAAACACCTTTTTAATTCTCTCCTTAAATATGGCACTGGAAAAATTACAAAAGCCTCTACTTTAACTCCAACTGGAGACACATATCCCTGGCCAACAACTTTGCCCAAATAAGTAACCGTGGCCCATCACTTAGAAAGGTTCACGGTCAAATTTGCAGCCTGCAATCGTTTGAACACATCCTCAAGCTGAGCCAAATGTTGAGACTAGGAAGAACTACAGATCTGGCCATTAAGAATGCACATTACGAGAAAAGGGATCTCGCAAGCTGCTGCAGCAGCGTGCGGGAAGCTGTGAAAATGCCGTTCATTCCCTGTAGGGGGCAGTCGTGTTTCAATCTGAGCTACTGTATTATGTGTCTACTGAAGCCGAAGATGTGTTAATCTCTCTTAGGCGCCCATTGACAGCAAGCGACAGAGCTCATAAACGTGTCGAGCTCAAACTGTAAGTACTCATATGTATTTATTCTTCATTTTCTTCTCTCCTTCAATGATGATTCTTCTTTGACTGCGGTTTCTCCATTCAGTATTATTATTATTATTATTATTATTATTATTATTATTATTAGGGCCCAAGCACTATAAGATGAGCAGAACCCTCTTGTTCTCCTAAGGATTGTTTTTTCCCACCCCTTTGGACTTTCCGGGGGTCTTAACATGCTCAAAAACTCATGAAACTTGGCAGACAGAATCTGCTGCCATCAGGATGCCTGTGAGTAGCGTGGCCTGGGGCCCCCAGGGGCCCCACATGAGATTTTGCTGCCTAGCTCATACACACTTTTACGTAAGCACACGAAACTTGGTACCCATTTAGAGCTCATTGAGCCAAACAACTTTCCCATGTCCTGGGTTCAACTGAACAGAAGCCCGGTTATTTTGGGTCATTCGATGGATTTTGATATACTCCTCCTAGGGAAATCGCTACCAAATCAGGCCGATTTGATCTAAAGACATTGCGGATGCAAAATGGCGGAGGGATTTTTGATATCTCAAAAGGGTCAGCTGTGATAATGTCTTAAACGTACGCCAAAAAAAGATTATTAACTTTCTGTGTGGCATTCAGCGACACCTTCTATGACATCAGGTTCAGGAACATCATAGTGTGATGCTTTTCTTCCAGCATCTGCGGCCTATTGTACACACATACACATCACAAATGTTAACACTCACACACACACACACACACACACACACACACACACACTCATACTCATGTATATTACACATCACAAATTTTAACACTCACACACTCACATCTCTGTCTCACACACACCCACACACACTAACAAGTCACATGTCTCACACACACATCACACACAAAATAACACACACATTCACATCCATACATTTACTCGTCACACACAGACTGACACATCCACATGTCACACACCTCTCTCCCTCACACACACACACACACACACACAACAAATATTTAGTGCCCAGACTGACATTAGCCCTGTATAGTGTGTGATGTGTGCAGGTTGTGCGGTGCAACAGAGTGGCGATGGCTTTTTCGAGGTCTTGACAGCCTAAATTGATGTTGTTTTATTGTGTATATGCGCTTTAATTATACACTAAACAATAAACACTGCCTTTTGCAAAGTGATGGTGAGTTGCACGTGCGAGAGATTTATTGATAAAACTGCAGTCATACTCCCCCTGAAAACTACCGCTGTCTAACTGTCTCTGCAGTGGTTAAAACAGCGGATTAATTTCATTATTTCTAACAGGCAATCTACTAAATAATAATAAATAGATGAAATAACCCAGCACTTTACCATTTAACCCAGCAGTTTTTAGAGTGTAACAAAAATATTCCATTTGTAAAATAACAAAGAAATCATAGTTTGTGTATGGAGTGATTAAAAACAATACAACAAAGGTTATGGTAAATAAATTCTCTGACTCTTCCACTGCAGGTATTAAAAAACAGCTCACATCGGAGCGTGCTGTCGTGTTGGAAAAGCCAGCGAGTAGACTATATATTTGTGCTTGGAGTATGTTCGCATTTTTATGGATAAATCGCACGCGTTTATCAGCCTTTTGATCAAAACGCTGCCTTTTGTAAGCTGAAAGTACAAGCCACGGGTTTCCGCACAGCGATTAGCAGCTTTATTATAGATATAAATTCACAATCAATTACATTCCAGCTATTATTTCCAGTCGTGGTCAAATATGATGAAATGGATGAAATAATTATTCAATGCTAGACACAAACAGCAAAAAAGCATGATGATGCCTGAAAGCCTGAAGCACGAAGCACGTCATATAAGAATATTTACTTATATGTATTACGTCACAAAAGTGATTACACCCCTCACATCTCTGCAAATATTTAGTTCTATCTTTTCATAGGACAACACGGCATAAATGACTCTTTGACACAATGAAAAGTAGTCAGTGTAAAGTTTGTATAGCAGTGTAAATTTATTGTCCCCTCAAAATAACAAAAAATACAGCCAATAATAGCTGAACCACTGGCAACAAAAGTGAGTACAGCCCTAAGTGAAAATCTACAAATTGAGCACAATTAGTCATTTTTCTTCCCCTTTGTCATGTGACTCATTAGTGTTACACTGTCTCAGGTGCCACCAGATAGCAGGTGAGTTAAATTTGGTATAAAAGCTCTTCCACTCTCTTAACCTGGTTCAACATGGCACCTCATCGCAAACAACTCTCAGAAGACCTGAAAAAAAAAAACGAATTGTTGCTTTACATAAAGATGGCCGAGGCTATAAGAACATAGCCAACACTCTGCAACTGTGCTGCAGCTCACCAAGACCATCCAGCATTTTAAGAGGACAGATTCTTCTCAGAACAGGCCTCGCCATGGTCGGCCAGAGAAGCTGAGTGCGCGTTCTCAGCGTCAGATCCAAAGATTGGCTTTGGAAAACAGACGGATGAGTTTTAGCGTCCAGCATTGCTGCAGAGATTGAAGGGATGGGAGGTCAGCCTGTCAGTGCATAGACCGTACGCCGCACCCTGCATCAAATTGCTCTGCATGGTTGTCGTCCTAGAAGGAAGCCTCTTCTAAAGATGATGCACAAGAAAGCTCGCAAACAATTTGCTGCATGCAAAATAAAGAACAAGGATTGCTGGAACCATGTCCTGTGGTCTGATGAGACCAAGATAAACCTATTATGTTCAGATGGTGTCAAGCGTGTATGGCGGCAACCAGGTGAGAAATACAAAGACAAGTGTGTCTTGCCTTCAATCAAACATGGTGGTGGGAGTGTCATGATCTGGGGCTGCATGAGTGCTGCTGGCAATGGGGAGCTACGGTTCATTGAGGGAAACATGAATTCTAACATGTAATGTGACATACTGAAGCAGAACATGATCCCCTCCCTCCGGAAACTGGGCCGCAGAACAGCGTTCCAGCATGATGATGACCCCAAACACACCTCCAAGATGACCACTGGCTTGCTAAAGAGGCTGATGGTAAAGGTGATGTACTGGCCAAGCATGTCTCCAGACCTAAACCCCATAGAACACCCCAGGGGCATCCTGAAAAGAAAGGTGGAGGAGCACAAGGTGTCAAATGACCACCACCTCCGTGATGTTGTGATGGAGGAGTGGAAGAGGATTCCAGTGGCAACCTGTGAAGCTCTGGTGAACCCCATGGCCAAGAGAATTCAAGCCTGCTTGAAAATGATGGTGGCCACACAAAATAGTGACATTTCACAGTTTCACTTAGGGGTGTACTCACTTTTGTTGCCAGGGGCTCAGCTATTATTGGCTGTATTTTTTGTTATTTTGAGGGGACAATACATTTACGCTGCTATACAAACTTTACACTGACAACTTTTTATTTTGTCAAATAGTCATTTATGCAGTGTTGTCCTATTAAAAGATATAACTAAATATTTGCAGAGATGTGGGTGTACTTACTTTTGTGCCATACTGTATTTGTTCATTAATGTCTTCTGATGGTGCTCAATGTCGACACATTTTTACGTTTTAACGAAGATATGTTGGCATGTTCACGTATCAGGACATTCAAAAGCGCGCATTCTTAATGGCCACATCTGTATAGACAACCAAATCATCAAGGTAAGCCTCACATCCGGAAACTCCTTCCAGCACCCTGTTCACTAAGCGTTGGAAAGTGGCTGGTGCATTTCTCATCCCAAAGGCCATAACTTTTTCCTGAAAAAACAGATCTGGCGTCATAAATGCAGAGATCTTGCGGGCTCGCTGACTGGGAGAAACCTGCCAGTAGCCCTTCAAAGGATCTAACTTGGTAACAAAAGACACAGAACCAATCTGGTCAATACAATCGTCTAGCTGTGGGAATCCTCTTCGAAGATATGTTGGCATGTTCACGTATCAGGACATGCCAACCATTCGCACCTTGCGAAAATCTGTACAAAAACAAAGAGAACCATCATGTTTCTCAACCAGTAGACATGAAGAACTCCAAGCACTAGAGGATGGTTCAGCTATTCCATGTTCTAACATGTACTGCACTTCTTGGTTCAGAAGTTGGTGTTTCACAGGATTTACCCTGTATGGATGTTGTTTAATAGGAGTAACCCATTGATGTGGCATTGACCCACATCAATGTCATGTTCTACACATTAGTACAAGTTGGTACATTAGAGAACAAGGCCAAATATTGGCATATCAACTGACTAATATCTGTAAGCTCAGAAGGATTTAAATAAGACAAATAAGAATCCAAATCAGCCAAAATTTTAGAATTTGACAATCTACCCTGAGCAATACCAAAGACATCAATGCTTGCTTCAGTCTCAGTCGATGGAACATTCAATACAGCCGAAGCCTTAACCTCTGTACACACAGTTTGATTACGGTCAATGTAAGGCTTGAGTAAAATTGACATGGCACAGGTGGGTTTTTCTTTTATGATCTGAAGTCTTAATCAGATAATCACACTCACCAACCTTTCGTTCAATGATGTATGGCCCACTATACTAAGCCTGCAACACAGAACCGGGAATTGGTTAAAGTACGAGCACTTGGTCTCCTGAAGAGAACACACGTTGCTTAGCTTTTCGATCAAACCATGTCTTCATCTTCTCTTGGGCGGCTTTCAATTTAGACACATAGTCCAAGAGGTTAGTAGGAGTTGAATGTTCACAAGCCAGCCACTTTTCCTTAACCAATTTCAAAGGCCCCCTTACAGAATGACCAAACACAAGCTCAACCAGACTGAACCACTGAACCACCTCTCTAACTGGAAAAATAAGCAGTGGAACACCATCATCCCAATCTCTCTCAAACTCTTTGCAGTAAGTCTTCATCATAGTCTTGAGAGTTTGATGGAATCTCTCAAGTGCACCCTGTGACTCCGGGTGATATGCAGATGAAGTCCTATGTTGGATAGATAACTGTTTCAACACCTGAGAAAAGATTAAATCCTTGATCCGACTGAACAACTCTTTCTAAATGGCTTTATAAATGGCAGGAGCTGTAATCTTATGCAAAGGAACAGCTTCAGGGAATCTTGTTGCTGCACAAATAATTGTAAGAAGATACTGATTACCTGACTTGGTACGTGGAGAGGTCCAACACAATCTACTGTATCAGCACATGTTCAAATGGCTCCCCAATGGCTGGAAGAGGATACAGTGGGGCAGCTGAAATAGATTGGTTACCGTAGGATCTACAAGGCTGAGCCACATCTGATCTTATCCCAGGCCAGTAAAAATGTCATAAAACACTGTCTACAGTTTTCTTAACACCCACGTGGCCAGACAGACGATGATCATTGACAATGATCAATGAATATCAGACCGATAAACTTTTGGAACTACCACTTGAAACACACTACTCCAATAATCTTGACTTTTTTTTTAATCAGTCCATTTCCTCATCAAGACTCCATCACTAACTAAATAGACAGACGCTACATTTGCTAACGCTTCATCAGTTACAATATCTTCAAACATGTATGACCAATTGAGATCTATATTAGTTGTTCGTGAAATGGAAACATCTTTCCAAACCCTGTGACATTTACATGATCTTGGGCCATAAAAGTATAACAAAGTAGAATCTCTGATTCTGAAGGAGACTTGCTTTCAACATTCCTCTTGGCTTACATGGCAAGCGCTGTCACACAAACAGAAAATGTCTCTGTATATGCCAATTCAAGCTCATCTGGGCTATCTGGCTTGGGAAGGTGCTGCTCTCATTTCTTGTAGTATAGCGCATAGTCTCAGAAGAGGCCTACTGTAGTTAATCGGTGCCAATCCAGAGCCCAGGCCAGGGAGCAGACAGACAGGCTAAACCAACCGTCTGCCAGCTGCATAGAGTCGTCACTCAGGGTTCATCATATTGAGACTGTGTCTGTTCCCCGAGCTAAACATAAACATAAATTTAGAAAGTCTCAGAAAGTCTGTTTTAGCACCTCTGATCTGAAGCTCGGACTGTTAAATATTAGATCTCTCGCATCTAAAGCAGTTATTGTTAATGAAACTATCACAGATCAAGAGTTTGATATATTCTGTTTAACAGAAAACTTGATTAAACAGGACGAGTATGTAAGTTTAAATGAAGCGAGTCCTCCTGGATACAGCTACACCAGATTGTAACCAGATTACAGATTTAAATTTAATGCATTTGAAGCTCTCTATAGTAACATAAAGTCAGCTCAGTCGATCCTGCTAATCATCATTTACAGACCCCCAGGGCCGTACTCGGAGTTTCTCTGTGAGTTTGCAGATTTCCTCTCAAACCTTGTTGTTTCTGTAGACAAAGCGTTAATTGCTGGAGACTTTAATATTCATTTTGAGAATCCAGAAGACCCTCTGAGAAAAGCATTTATGTCCATACTGGACTCAGTAGGAGTAAATCAGTGTGTAGTAGGACCCACTCATAAAGCAGGTCACACTTTAGATTTAATATTATTCTCGAGATTAAGTATAAGAAATTTATTTACAATTCCACAGTCTGAAGTTATCTCAGATCACTATCTTGTCTCGGTTAAAGCGTGTCATAGTAATAATGTACGAACAGCACCGCGCTACCGCCTTAAATGTACAATCACATCAAATACCACACAGAACTTTATCAGTAATCTCCCAGAGTTATCAACTTTGATTGGATCACCATCTGACTTCACAGAACTTGATCAGGCGACTGAATATTTAGAGTTAACACTTCATTATAGCTTAGATAATGTAGCTCCAGTTAAAAGGAAAATTGTTAGAGATAAGAAACTCGCTCCTTGGTATAATGACCACACACACACTTTAAAACAAACCGCTCGAAAATTAGAACGTAAATGGCGCCAAACTAAATTGTTAGTATTCCAAATAGCTTGGAAGGAGAAGCATCCTGAGCTATAGAAAAGCTCACAGTGATGCTAGATCAACGTATCTCTCCAGTCTTATAGAAAATAACAAAAATAATCCTAGACTTTTATTTAATACCGTAGGTAAATTAACTAAAAACAAGACCACTGTAGAAATCTCCACAACAACATCATGCAGTAGTGAGGATTTCATGAACTTTTTCAAAAAACATAATCATAAATATTAGGCAAAAAATTCAGGCTTTGAAACCAGGCAATTTAAGTAATACAGAAGATAAACTAACCACATCACATCAGAACTTAGACTACTTTACTCCCATTGAAGCGAGAGAATTAATTTCACTCATCTCTTCTTCAAAATCATCAACCTGTATGTTAGATCCTATAACGACTCATTTTCTCAAGCAGATACCAGCAATAACGCAACCCCTGTTGAAAGTAATTAACTGTTGACTCAGCAGTGCGTATGTTCCGAAATCCTTTATCTCCAATATTCTGGAAAAGGTAGTATCACAGCAGCTATGTTCACATCTACATAGAAATAGCATTAATAAACTGTATCATTCAGAATTTAGGCCTCATCACAGCACAGAGACAGCACTTGTTAAAGTAGTAAATGAACTCCTATTGGCCTCTGATCAGAGTTGCGTCACTATAGTTGTGTTACTGGACCTCAGTGCAGCTTTTGACACCATTGATCATAGTATTCTCCTTCACAGATTAGAAAATGTAGTAGGAATTAAGGGAACTGCCCTCTTGTGGCTCAGATCCCATTTGACTGATCGTTATCAGTTTGTAGATTTAGATGGTGACCATTCCTCATGTTCTCAAGTGGAGTTTGGTGTTCCACAGGGTTCAGTTTTAGGCCCACTGCTTTTTTCCCTTTACATGCTTCCTCTGGGTAACATAATTCGTAAACATGGTATTAGTTTTCATTGTTATGCTGATGACACACAATTATACGTCTCAGCAAAACCAGATTAGAAAAACCAATTTACAGAAATTGAGCAATGTGTGCAGGACATAAGAGATTGGATGTTAATTAATTTTCTTCTGCTTAATCCTGAGTTCTAGTCATAGGACCACAAGTAGCTAGAAGTAGGCTTTCTGATCACACTGTAACTTTAGATGGCCTTTGTGTTCCATCAAATGCAACAGTGAAAGACCTTGGTGTGATTATAGATTCCAGCCTTTCATTTGAAGCACACATAGATAATGTTACCAGGATAGCATTCTTTCACCTTAGAAATATTGCCAAGATAAGAAACATATTGTCACTAAATGATGCAGAAAAACTAGTTCATGCTTTTATCACCTCTAGGTTGGACTATTGTAATGCCTTACTTACTTGAACCAGAAGATACAAGCACATTACCCCTATCTTATCTACACTGCATTGGCTCCCTGTGAAATTTTGCATTGATTTTAAGATACTACTTTTGACGTATAAAGCACTAAATGGTCTCACGCCGTAGTATCTGAGTAAACTGCTAGTGCCTTACGATCCGCCACACTTACTTTGATCAAAAGACGCAGGCTGCTTGTCAATACCACGTATTATTAAAACTACAGCAGGGAGGCAGATTTTTTGCTTACAGTACAAAGCCCCAAAGTTATGCAATAGTCATTAATGTTCGGGACTCAGACACAGTCTCAGTGTTTAAGTCTAGGCTAAAAACCTATTTATTTAACCAAGCATTTTCAAGTAGATTTGCCTTAGGTAAAGGAGCAGATCTGGGGGACTCATGAATGTAGAGTATTCTGGTAAACTGGTATGTTTAGATGCTGTCCTCCCCACTCTCATTGTTCACTCAGGTTTGTTGACGGTGAGGTGACTGGTTGCTTTACATCTCAGGGAGCCCTCATGTCTGTGTTTCCTTCTGGCTCTCCGTTTTAGTTATACTGTTATAGTTAGTCCTGCCGGAGTCCCTGCTTGCACTTTGCACTAAATATACATTTACTTCATACATTGTTTGACTGTGACCGTACCTAACTTCCATCTCTCCATCTCTTCTGCTCTCTCCACTTCTGCTCTCTCCTCTCTCACTCTCTCTCTCCTTTTTCCCTCTCTCTGTCGAGCTATACATGTCGCTCCTGAACTACCAGTGATCCAGACCCCTCTGCCCTCTGGACCTGTCTAACTCGTCCTGGAGTCCTGCTTCTGGTTGGAGATCTTGTCTCATGGATGCCCCGTGTGGTCTGCCTGGGATGCGTGTGGTGGCTGGGGATGGTTCCACTTTTTCACAAAGACTGTCCTGTCCTCGACTGATGCAGACAGCTGTTCTCTGGGGACCTGTGACTTCAGTCACTCAATAGTTCAGGACCGGAACTTCCTACAGTCTACCTGAGCCTCCAGGAACAAACTGGACTCCATTTAATTTTAACACATCTCCTGTTATACTGAACTTCCAGTCTTACACAGTATTATGCTGATCAATCCCTGCTATCCGTTATCACCCAGATGAGGATGGGTTCCCTGTTGAGTCTGGTTCCTCTCAAGGTTTCTTCCTATTACCGTCTCAGGGAGTTTTTCCTTGCCACCGTCGCCCTCGGCTCGCTCATCAGGGACAATCTTATCAGTTTGATTCACACACATTCATATTTCATACAAACATACTTCTTTTGATTGTGTAAAGCTGCTTTGCAACAATGTCAATTGTTAAAAGCGCTATATAAATAAAATTGAATTGAATTGAATTGAATATAGGTATGTGGGAACAAAGTGCAACAACATTTCCAGAGACTAAATCAGATTGTAGATTAATCTTATGCAAAGGCATAGACAAAAATCCTCCACCAAAGCCTTTAAGTATCACCTCTGAACCTTGGGCTGACTTTTCATTAAAAGGCAAAACATCTTGAAGAATCACAGATTGGAAAGCACCAGCATTTCTCCAAATCTTGATAGGCTTTAAATCTGTGAAGAGTATAAAGCATTTGATTGTTTTTTTGTTGTTGTTGTTGTTTGTTTGTTTTGGATAATGCTTCTTTGGCAGTTTTGTCTGCTCTCTCAATACCAGGCATTCCTGAGTGCCCAGGTATCCAACAGAAAACTATGTTAAAATTATTGGCTTCTATGAATGATAACTTGGTAGGGATTTTCACGATTGTTGGATGATCTGTTTTTATATTTTCTGGAGACATGATTTTGCGTCCTTTATTATTAGATAATCCTTTTGTGATGTGGTTTCAATGAATTTCAAAGCCATAAGCAGAGCATTTGCTTCAGCAGTAAAAACTGAACTTTGATCTGGGATGCGTAAACCCTGTTGCGGTAGATTTGTTGCAAAGGCTGCAGGTCCTTTAGTTACTGATTTTGATCCATCCATATACACTGGGGTATGCTGTGGTAATTTTCCTCTTATGTCCAGAAATTGCTGGTGATATTCGTTTGGCTGGGTTTTAGACTTCTGTTTTTTTTTTTACCTAGTTCCAGATAGATGTTAGGCTTTTTGAGATTCCATGGAGCAATTCTGCAAAAATGTCTGTTCTAAGATTGTTAAGTCAAATTTAAAGTTCTCTAAATGTGTTTTAATACGTAAACCAAGTAAATTGAATAAAAGATAGTTAAACGATAAAGAGACAAAAATTCTTGGTGTCACCCTAACGACTTTAATGGGGCATAAACGACATGAACAACTCTGGTTCATTACGTAGCTGAAGCTGACAAAAATGCATGCAGAAGTTTTTTTGTTTGTGAGAACTTGAAGCCATTCTGCATTGACCAAGACAAGATTGGATTTTCTGCTCAGTAGTCATCATATTCTTGCTTCTGTACTAAATGCAGATATCATCTACACATAGACTACAAAGGACATCAGAGCCAATGTTTTTTTTTTTTTTTTTTTTACAATATTATTAATCTTAATACTAAAAATTGTTACAGATTAAATACTTCCTTGAGGTACTCCAAGTTCTTGTTTGTGCAGTTCTGATAATGTGCTTGCTATTTTGACTCTAGAAAGAAACTTTGAATAAAAATAGACAAACTTCTTCTATAATTCATTTGATACAAATAATTTCAAATTCCTTGTTTCCATGTTGTGTTGTAGGCTTTTTCTAGATCAAAAAATACTGGGCATTATTTATGTGATGTTCGGATTCCGGTACCCATGCCAGGCGGTCATTGACCATCCGCTCCATTGTTTTGCATAAACAACCGGTTGAAGCAATAGGGCAATAATTAGAAGGATCTTTATGGTCTTTTCCTGGCTTTGGGATAGGAATTATTTCTGCTTCATGCCAAGCAGATGAAATATTTCCTGATATCCAGACAGAATTAAAAATGTTGAGAAGTGAAAAAGGTGAGGCAAGTTCTTGGACCAGTGTTTTCTCCCTTCATCAGATTACATATTTTACTTGATTGAGCATTTGTTGACATGTTGGAAACAAATCTTCTCCAGCTTTCCTTTTTGACTTCATTTATGGTTCTTCTTGCTTGTGCTCTCTTCATTTTAAGTTCGATAAGATTTGTTGTTGTTGGGTGTCTGAAGAAAAGTCTTTCAACTTATTTCATCTCTTTTATAGCCTCCTTACATCTCTCATTAAACCATGGAATTTGTTAGATGTTTTATTTAGAGATGTTCTTGGGACTGTTGTTTTCGCTACAGATATACGTAAGAATTTCTGTAAAGTTCTGCGAAGCATCTGGACCATCGTCTGAGTGTCAGTGTCAGTTTAAGATAAAGGGAGATGGAAGTTGAGCAACTAGATGGTCTAGGTCCATGTGAGTTGCGTTTAAATCTGGAGAAATGTAAAGAGAACAGATCGTGATGGATTTCTGTAGTGTCACTCGTATTGCTGTTACCTGTAAATTGCTTTTAAGACTGATATGACTGTGAATTATATCATTTCTAATTAAAATTAGTTGTTCCACCAGAAGCTCGCTTGTTATTGGGGCCAAAAGTATTAAAAGTAAAAGTGTTATCTGATGGTAGCTATGTCTCGTGAAGACATACAGCAATCGGCTGGATGGTTGCAGTTAGACGTTGCAACCCCACTAAATTAGCCCGAATACCATGATAGTTCCACTGGATTATAACATTTTCCATCATCTATTAGGAAGAACAGGGACAGTTGTCCTTATTCTGCCTTTAGGAGATGGGCTTCTGCTAGGATGTTTACCGTCTTTCATTCCTGCATCTTTAGTTTGTCTTGTCTTTGACGTATCATCTTTTGATTGTGTAATACTTGACGATTTTTATTTGCTTTTTCATTCTCGGTTGTTGAACTCTGGTCAACACGGAGGTCATCAGAAGGAGCTCAGGCGAACGTTTTTTGTTTAAAGCAAAAACGGGAGCAGCAGCCACCATTTTCATTGCTTCAGGGTAACTGACCCTCTTCGAACATCTGAGCTTCTGGATTTCTTTTTCTTTGATCCACATGGGACACTGTTTTGATGCAGCTGAGTGATCGCCTGAACAATTGCAGCATTTGGATGGTCTTTCACAACTCTCTTTACCCCCATTTACACTGCAGGTCTCGATGGCCAGTTCTGATTTGTTGCCTATATCTGATTTTTCTGACCATCTGTTTACACATTCTTTTAACTATGACACATATCTGATTCAAGTGTTTACACTTGCCATACTGTCTGAAACGTCGCGCATACTTAAAGGGAGGTTCTTGCACTACACACTAGCCAAGATGGACGAAGGCGAAATATGCTTGATGCTCTGCTATATATGCAAAGTTCGCGAAACGGAGAAGGATGAAAAGGGCATCATTTAAGTCTGCGCATATGCTTCATTTATTGTGTCCTCGACGATTCAGAGGAATGTCTGGGTGCGAGACGTGTCGCTGTCGCTCTCTGGTGGCTTGCAACAGATGTGGGCTACAGCACACTGGCGCATCTGTTTGGGATGAGCAGCGCATCGGTGTGTCTGATTACGTCATTAAACTGCGAAGAAGTCGCAGTTTTAATGACGTACAGAACGCAATGCCTTAGAAAATCCGATCTGTCTGTTTACATGACCATTACATTAGCACATATCTGATTTATATCTGATTTATTTCCACATATGAAGGAGGCCTGAAACCAATCTCGAAATATCGGAATGCAGGCGTTTTTTTCCTGTTTACACGGACATAGAAAATATCCAATATGTGTCACATGTGAGCAAAAAAATCGGAATTGGGTCACATTTAACTGACAGTGTAAACGTAGCTTTTGTCATGGCCTTCTTCGCCACAATTGCAACAATTGTTTCTTGTTGCAGCCATTCGATCCATGACCACATTTTGGCAATTGAAAACACCTAAGGGGATTGGGTATAAAGAACACTTAGATACCCAATCAGAATTTTTTCTGGGATTTTTGGTTCATTGAACGTGATGTATGTATTTATTTTAATTTTAATTACTCATTCTTCTCTTTTGATTGTTATTGTTTTTTATTTCGTCGACATTATCCAGTTCTCTCGTACGTTGCGTTGGATGTGGTGATATCTTAACATGTACCTCTGCTAACATGTTGGCATGTAATAAATTTTCAGTAATAAATGTTTAGCAAAAGCTGAAAGTTTGGTATTTGGGAGATCAGGAGAAAAAGTAATGATGACTGGCCAAAATTTATTATCATAGAAACGCATGTCTTTCCAGACGTGCTGTCCATATCCAGGTCCAAAAAAAAAAAAAAAAGTTTTTTTGAGTTGGGTTTTGTAGCTAGTTTTAAGTTTTTCTTTCCATCATTTCTATTCTTCACCCACCTTGGAGCCCAAAAAATAGGGATGCACAGCGCCGCAGAACTCCAGCAGATTATGCATCAAGGATATAGTGATGATGTACTCAAGCAAAATAAGCAACAGGTTGCTCAAATCACTTGATTGACCCTTAGCCAAAGTCTCCAATGAGTCTGAAAGTTTTATTACTGCTGGTCTTGATTCTCTGGTTCCACATTTTAGCCAAGCAGTCAAAAAGTTTCAACTTTCAGACACACATTGACTCTGTTGTCAGGTCAGGCTTTTTTCATCTGTGCCTCGTCGCAAAGGTCAAACCCTTTTTAAATCAGAGCGACCTGGAGAAAGCCATTCGCGCTTTTATTAGTTCGCGGCTAGACTACTGCAACGCACTTTATGTTGGAATCACTCAAGCTCGTTTACATCGTCTGCAACTTGTGCAGATTAATGGTCTGGCACCTTTCGATTTGTGTGAGACCTGTGCTGTACCTGGTGTTCATGTTCCAAACACTCCAAGTTGTTTCTCTTTAAGTTGCCTGTCCTGTTTTCTAGCGTCTAACTGTTTCTCCTGCAAAGACCTTTAGCCTCAACTGAATTGCAGCTTCAGACAAGGAAGCAGTTACCGATGGAATGGAAGTCAACTCAACTTTCAAAAATCCTTTTTCAATCAAATCACTAAATTTCTTTCACATTATCTTTCCACCATTTCTCACTACTTGTAACAATAATTCCGTAATGAGAAGCCAATTGCAAAAGTTGATCCATGGTAAGAAGGTTCCTTTAGAAAATCATCTAAAGAAGCCACACAAAACACAAACACAAACAAAGTCCTTCCCTAGAACTTTCTGCACAAAATACAGCCAACACTGCAAGTCCACAGTAGCATGAACCTACAAAAATAACACAAAGCAGAAAACTCACTAAGCTTTAGATCTCAAAAGTAGAACTAAATAATCCAGTAAACTACAAAAGACCCCAAACCAAGTATAGCCAAACGTTTAACTCGCCTAACTTAAATATTCCCCTCTTGCGCTCTCTAAGCAGTGAGTATGGCTGCTAAACCCAAACAAATTAACAAAAATACACGAGTAACCCCCAGACCTGCCTAAAAATTTCTAAGCCTTATCCATCTTCTCAGGTGTACAGAGCTCGAGGCGACTTTAAAATAAAAATATATATAATTAATAATCACACAGTTGCAACATGCTTAAGGCAAAAGAACACAAAAGTGAACTGAAGAAGGTCTGAATGTTCACTCACTGGATCACTCACCTTATCTAACTGGGGGAAACTCAGGCATAAACACAAAAATACTCAAACAACCATACCAGAGTATATCAATACTCAGAGCCAAAATCAGAAGGGAATAAAGGAAAACCCGCGGTTCCAAAGTGTCACATGAATAAATAAATATCCAGACGAGCGCCCATTATGTTACAGCCTTGGCTCTGGGAAGCAACATCGTGGACAAAACAAACGTTTGCTCATCAAAACTAATTTATTAACTTATAATAAAAATAAATGAAAAAAAAAAAGAACAGCACTAGTGGAAAACCAGCTTCTGCAGTGCTAGTAGCAGAACCAGAGAGTGTGTGAGAGAGCCGGAGTGTGAGCCAGTCCTGAGGTTTTAAATGGCTCCCTTCAGATGCCATCAATCAACAGCTGATTGCAGGAGATCCACCCGGAGACTCGTCAGTTTAAACCCACATAACAGCATATTTATTCAAATTTGGTCTCAGACACTGAACACTCACTCATCGTCTATATCACTTTACCCATAAAGTTTGGACTGCAATAAACTTCATTTTTTCACTTATTACGTCCGCCGCCCCCCCCCCCCTCCTTTTTTTTTTTTACTTGTAATTTATATGCTTTATTTATACATCTTTTGTTTGTTCTTAGCTTTGCTCTAGTAACTTCTGTTCAGTTTTCACATTTACCCTGTGTCTAGTCAAGTCAAGTCAAGTAGCCTTTTACTGTCAGTCAGGCAATTTCAGGGTTATGTGTGGTTTACTGACTATATGTACTGTAAGATACACAGCGTGCAAACACATCTACAACCTGTCCCTGTGTCTTACTGTCGCTACTGCTGATGGACATCTGAAATTTCCTCTGGGATCAATAAAGTATCTGTCTATTGCATACTGCATCTATCTATGTATAGTTGATTAAAATGAACAAAAATTCAGTTCATCATATTGTCTAGGTTGTGTGAAAGAAAAGAATACATCAGTCTGTACTGCACGATCCTGAGCCCTATATATGTTTATCTAAAATGCTCCCAGAAGATCTCATCAGCCTGCGGCCTCCATTCCACACTGAGCCTTCAGAGCTGCAGCTCATTACTGAGAGGTAACACGTCAGTGAAATACGCACACTGAGGAAGTGTGTACCCTCAGTACGAGGTGTGTGTGTGCTCAGGTGTCTCTCCCTCGCGGTACAGGTACAGATACAATTCCGTGACCGAGGCTGCGGCTCCAGCTGCGTGCAGTCGAGGGCTCAGCGGACACGCCAGCGCCCAAATAATTGTCACCAACTACAGTAAAGTAACTAGGCATTAAAAATTGGTAATAAAGTTCATATTTCTAATACAAATTTAATGAGACAAATTGTACATGTACTTTACTACACAGGAAAATGAAAGCAGATTTTTAAATTTCAGCGTATGCAGCGGAGGCGTCAACCAGCTTCCTCTGAAGGCCTGGGATGGAACACACACAGTCTTCTGAAGGAGGTGGTCTGGGATGTTGCTGAGAACCTCGTGATCCGTGTTTCCGAGTCCCCCAGTGTGCGAGGCTTTGTCTTGTACACCTCCTGCTTTGTGTCGTCCCACAAGAAAAAACATTACATGGACTGAGATCTGGACTTCTTCGAGGCCGTTCATGTGGTCCACGTCGTAAAATGAGACTTAATAATAGTCCAAAAATAAAAAAAATCATCCAAAGAGGAGTTGATAACTGGTTAATTATAATTACAGTATTCCTATATTTAAAGTAGTTTACTGTATGTGTAAAGAAACTTAAAGAGAACAGGATCAGCATCAAGAGCCTGGAACATGTGCAGTTGTGTCAATCTTTATAAGAAATGATATCATATGCTGGAAAGTAGTCAAGTAAATGCACAGTCAGTACCTAGACTTTATATATATATATACACACACTGTCCACTTTATTAGGAACACCTCTATCAGCTGAACTTGTGGAAGCACAGTGAATAAAACCATGCAGATAAACAGTAGGTCCAGAGCTTCAGTTACTGTTCACATGAAACATCGAGATGCTCGGAAAGATATTACTGTATAACTTGATTAATCACTTTTGAAAACCGCAGCGGGCCGAAAAGTATCTGGGCAAACGTAAAACACCAAATGTTACGGTGGATGAGCTGCAACAGAAGAACCCAGCATCAGTTTCCACTTCGTCATGTGTTGCTGCTGCTGCTGCTGCGTGAAAGTCTGATTGGATGAGTGAATAAATGAGCAGCTTTGCAGGTGTTCCTATTAAAGTGGCTGGTGAGTGTACATCGTCTGTCTGTCCTCTTTACCAATAATTTACATCAAGAACATATACATTGAGTTTGTCATTTTTTTTTTCTTGTTTAATTCAGATGGTTAGGATGCATGTGATATATTTGCAAATAAATAAATACGATTTGAACGCGAGTCTCTTGCTTTTTATGTGTGACATTGTCAAGCAACTAACAGGCACGAGGGCAAAGCTTGAGTTAAAGGATTCTGGTGTATCTTTTGAATTGTAGATGTAGAGACAACATATTGTGAACAAGGTAATGCAGTGTTGAGTCAGGTTCTCCTTCTTTTTATATTGCATTTTGAAAAGCCAGTTTAGGAGATTAAAGTGATCATTGAAGAAAAAACAGGAAATCAACTGTGCAATAAGAGACACCTCGAGAAAACCCTCAAAATTCAGGGTTGTTGTCTTTACATATACTGTTTGCAGCATGATATGAAAATATCCAAATGATCAAAATAAAATAAACACATCAATTTAAGTAATTATATTACTTTTTTTTGCAAACAATTAGTTTTTGCTAATTATATAATGCAAAATATAAATAATGCCGAAAATTTCAGGTCTACTTTAATGTTTTCAAGTTGTCATGTGGCTCACTCTCTAACAGCAATGTGGTTTTTATACTGCTTTTAAGGTTATACAACATATTAAATAAATAAACAAAGGTCATCACATTTGTAGATAGAACACTGGGAGTAGGACTTGGGCTTTCCTACACTTTTTGTAAGCAGAACTACGGACAGTCTCGTCTCCTAGCGGCCCAGGCTCATGCAGGACACCAGCAGCAGCAGAGCTATAGCACAGAGAGATGGAGAGTTCAGGACGGCTGAACCTGTGACACATAACAGAAGAGACAGGAAGAGTAAACGGTACAGAAAGGGAACATCTCGGGGTTCAGCATAAAAAGTAGCACGAGGTAATGGAACAGATTTGTCTATAAAACATTCCTTTGCATTTAAATTCAAGTAAGTGAGCATGAGATGAATATCGAGTTAGTGAAGCATTCTCGGCACACCTTGCACCTGTATCTGTGATATAGGACCATCTCCTCCTTCACAGCGAGCTCGGATCTCGATCACGTAATCTCCCGTCTCAGGCATGGGGAAGTCGATGTAGTGCCTGCCGGTGGTGTAGAGTTTCCCATAGCGCTCCCCTTCCTTCCTAAACAAAATCTAAAAAGCAATGAAGATAAAGTATGAACCGAACACCAGGAGCTGCTACAGCAATCTATACAGTGTTGGATCAGGTGGTGGCATGAATAAATCTGGCATACTGCCGCAAGAAACACACGAGCCCATGAGTGCAGAATCGATAGTAAAGAAGCAAAAGCACAGACTCGTTGGTCTTGATTGTTGTCTTTGACACAGGTATCACCACCTCCTATAGCTATATGTACATTTTAAGTGGAATAAAAGTGACAAAAATTTAATTGTTCAACCCCTTATTTTCCCGTCATTCTACAGGGTGGGGCATATATATGGATACACCTTAATAAAATGGGAACGGTTGGTGATATTAACGTCCTGTTTGTGGCACATTAGTATATGTGAGGGCGCAAACTTTTCAAGATGGGTGGTGACCATGGTGGCCATTTTGAAGTCGGCCATCTTGGATCCAACTTTTGTTTTTTCAATAGGAAGAGGGTCATGTGACACATCAAACGTATTGGGAATTTCACAAGAAAAACAATGGTGTGCTTGGTAACTGGTAACTTAACGTAACTTTATTCTTTCATGAGTTATTTACAAGTTTCTGACCACTTAATGTGTTCAATGTGCTGCCCATTGTGATGGATTGTCAATGCAACCCTCTTCTCCCACTCTTCACACACTGATAGCAACACCGCAGGAGAAATGCCAGCACAGGCTTCCAGTATCCGTAGTTTCAGGTGCTGCACATCTCATATCTTCACACCATAGACAATTGCCTACAGATGACCCCAAAGATAAAAGTCTAAGGGGGTCAGATCGGGAGACCTTGGGGGCCATTCAACTGGCCCACGACGACCAATCCACTTTTCAGGAAACTGTTCATCTAGGAATGCTCGGACCTGATACCCATAATGTGGTGGTGCACCATCTTGCTGGAAAAAGGGAACGTGCCAGCTTCAGTGCATAAAGAGGGAAACACATCATCATGTAGCAATTTCAAATATCCAATGGCCTTGAGGTTTCCATTGATGAAGAATGGCCCCACTATCTTTGTACCCCATATACCACACCATACCATCACTTTTTTTGTTCCAACAGTCTTGGAGGGATCTATTCAATGTGGGTTAGTGTCAGACCAATAGTGGTGGTTTTGTTTGTTAACTTCACCATTCACATAAAAGTTTGCCTCATCACTGAACAAAATCTTCTGCGTGAACTGAGGGTCCTGTTCCAATTTTTGTTTTGCCCATTATGCAAATTGTGTGCGCCGATCTGGGTCATCCTCGTTGAGATGCTGCAGTAGCTTGAGTTTGTAAGGTTGCCATTTGTGAGTAGCTAATATCCGCTGAAGGGATGTTGGACTAATGCCAGTCTCCAGTGACATGCGGCGAGTGCTACGCTGTGGGCTCTTGCTGAATGAAGCTCGGACAGCCACTGAAGTTTGTTCATTAGTGACAGTTTTCATGCGTCCACATTTTGGCAAATCCAACTGAACCAGTTTCACGAAACTTAGCAAGCAGTTTGCTAACTGTAGCAGGGGAGATGGGTGGTCTCGTAGGGTGTCTTGCATTGAAATCTGCTGCAATGACCCGGTTAATGCGTTCACCAGATATCAACACAATTTCGATCCGCTCATCACATGTTAACCTCTTCGACATGTCAATGGCTGTGAACAAAGAGAAACTTGTAAATAACTCATGAAAGAATAAAGTTAAAACCAAGCACACCATTGTTTTTCTTGTGAAATTCCCAATACGTTTGATGTGTCACATGACCCTCTTCCTATTGAAAAAACAAAAGTTGGATCCAAGATGGCCGACTTCCAAATGGCCACCATGGTCACCACCCATCTTGAAAAGTTTGCCCCCTCACATATACTAATGTGCCACAAACAGGACGTTAATATCACCAACCGTTCCCACTTTATTAAGGTGTATCCATATAAATGGCCCACCCTGTACATCCAAAACAAAAATGAACGTGATTCCTGCTGGTTCTCAGAAACTGATCACAGGAATCACCTTGTACCTTCCACGTAAGACTCAGACACACCTTGTATCCTTCCACGTAAGACTCATTCCAGTAGTTGTAGATGTGATCCCAGTAGATATACAGCCATTTGCGAGTAAAGCTGACATATTTGTACACTCTTAGATGTCTACTGGGAGCTGAAAAAAGCAACAGATTTTAAAGACAAAGCCATTCGTCTATAAACCTTGTTTACATACAACCGATTTGGTTTAGGATTTGTTAAATACTGTTAGATACTGTCAAAATGTTGCAGAACTTCTATATCCTTGTGAAGACTACAAAAGTTAAAGATTGATACAGACTACACAAGTACACTATAGATATATTCATAGAATACATTCATATAAAATAATGAGTGATTACTGTTATGGTCTTGGCCTTGCACATCTATCTATAAAACATCATTTTTGAAAATTCTGACTGCCTGCCAAAGATGGATGTATACACATGATCAGCCTTGCCTGTGTTCAATTATTTCAATGTTTATACAACGCCTTGTATTTGCTGTAGTGACTAATTTTGCACACATTCTTACACGTGTAATATAAACTTTGAGAACCGTGTACGGTCTGGTTCAATCTTTAACATTCCTAAAAGGTATTTTTTCTGTTTTATTAAGCATATTAAGATCACTACATTATGAACTGTATAGACTTTGTGTAAATGTTCATATAAAGGAATCAGTTGTGTGCTTACGTGGTCTCCTGGTAAACATCTCACAGTGCTCACTGGGTGGTCCGAGTCCAGCTCCATTGTACGCACGCACCTCAATGAGATAGTGAGAGTCCGGCCGCATGTTCTCCAAGCGGGTCTGGTTAACTGAGCTGTGGACCAGAACACGAGAGGCTGCTGCCTCGTTGTCGTCATATTTCCTCCAGTAGCGTATCTGAACAGGAAACAGACACAGCCATTAGCCACATACTTATAGGGTTCGGCAAAGAGGGTCTTGTGCTTAGGGTTTATTTAACCCCAATGTTAAAGGTGCATCGAGACTGGGATCCTGTGGGACCACACACACTTCACAAACTGGCCAGGAGGGGTTTACTCTTGGGTAAGCAATAAGAGGCAGTCAGAAATGAGGATTACAGAACTAACAGAAATAGAGCTTAACCGGTGATACTGCTTATGAAGTCAAAAAGATCGTTTTGGTGCATCAGTAAAATTATGTTGCTTTTGTTTTAGCTGCCTGAAATCTGTATTAGAGTAGTTATTTCTATTTGTATATACGGTAACTAGAAAAGAGCTGTGTGTGTTTTAGAGCTGTGGTCCCCAACCAATGGGCCATGGACCAGTACTAGGCTTGTACCAACCGGTACCTGGTACCGAGCTGCACCGAAGGTGCTAAGGAATTAATAATATTTTAAACTTTATTTTTATTAAAATGAGTAAAAAAAAAGTCTTCTTTAAAAAAGAGAAAATACCCAATGATGAACCATCAGATGAGACTCTGAGACCGGTGCATTTACAAGAAAATGCCAATTTACCAAGTGAAATATCCTGAGATCATCAAAAAAGAGCTGAAAACCCTGCTTCTATTTCCAATAACCACTTTTTGAAAACTGGGTTTGTCTGCAGTGACGGAAACAAAAATAAAATTGCAGAGCAGGTTGGACACTTCGGGTGTGATTGTCTCCCATCACTCCTGGACGAGTGCATCTCATTGCAGGGAAACAAGCTCAGTATGCTCAGCACGTAACAAGCTGGTATGTACGAACTTTATTATGCGTGCAATTGCTTGGTTGCGAGGTTGGAGACCACTGTTTTAGAGGACTGACCTGGTAGCCATCCACCCAGTGAGGAGGAACTTGAACAACATGTAGCCACCACACTAGAGCCTCAGTGGAGGTAACCTGGCGGGCGTAGACATCCAGTGGTGCCTCTGAGGGGGCTGCAAACATTCAAACATTTTAAACATTTATCGGACCATTATTTAAAAGCTAAGTAAAAGAGGTACTTTTTCATCATCAACAGTCCAATAGTTCAGAAATAGTTTGGTTAGTTATCATGAGGAGTCAGGGCCAGGGAGTACGACCTCACCACTCTCAGATGAGTACACCACTTTCGTCAGGCTATAGGGTCCTTCTCCTTTGTTGTTGTAACCTTTCACTTTGACTTGTATTTCAGTGTTGGGTATAATGCCATCCTTGTAGACATAACGTCTCGCCTCTGGGTCAGCCACTGTTGACCACTTCCATTCATAGTCCTCGTGGGCCTTGAAACCTACTATATAACCAAACTTTTTACCGAAAAAGTACTGGGGCTTCATGGGCTGGGGAAAGGCATTAGAACATGACGTAAGCATTCATTTTGCTGAGTACTATAACTTCTACAGTTACAAAATTTTGTCATGGAATATCAACTTACTGTCCAAGTCACTATGAGTTCTCCATTCAAGCCCACATAACCATCTAAATCAGTGGGAGCCATGGTGGGAACTGAAAACACAGGCAGGTAGGTCATTTTATTTTATTAGCAGACTTTCATAGTTCTTAATGAAAACAGGCAAAACCATGATGCAGAAATTAGTAAGGCACATCTGAACTCACTGGCATCCCAGGTTTTAATTTTGATGGAGGGGACGCTGCACTCTCCTGCTCCCAGATCACTGACAGCGTAAACCCGAAATTCATACTCCATCCATGGAAACAGGTCAGTGACCTTGGCTGTGTCAGCGTTCCCATCCAAGAACATGGGAGCTAAAACAAGGCAGACCTTACTATTACTATTTTCACTTTAGCAATAGCACAATTACCACTAGACATCCACAGTACCAATAGAAATAGTGGGGACGGTATACAGTAGCACCAAGAGTCACTGACTGTAACTGTCTAAACATTATTGAGTACTAACTCTAACTGGCTTTCCTGCTACTGTTAAATGTGTTTTTTTTTTTTACCCCCCAATTTTCTCCCTAATTTTGTAGGGTCCAATTCCTCCCCGTCTCTAGGAGGCTCCCACATTTAAGGCTGTTACTACCACTCAGCCGGGAGGGCAGAAGCCTATCAGCACTAAGTACCCCTCATCCCTCCCCTCTGAGAGAGCTCGGCTAATCAGCTCTCTCTAGACCTCTGGCTGTGAGAGGTTACAGCATCACCCAGGAATCGAACTCGCGATCTCTGGACAGGGCGCGTACTTAACCACTGCGCCACTCAGAGGCCCGAGTGTTAAAATTTTAAACAAATCTTTCATGTACTGTAGTCTACCAAAATATATTTTTGCATACCAGCTATGACTTTAAGCCCTTTGGTGAAGGCGTTATATTTCTCAAAATTAAAAAAAAAATCTTGTCACATTTTAATTATTGCATTAATTACAAACATTCCTATTCATACAAACCTTTTCCTGATTTTAAGTCTGGGTCTTTAGGACCTGGCAGGGTGCAAGCTGGAGTTATACTGTAGCTAATCAGCTTTTTTTTTTTCTCTGCTGCTGTGCAATTACTGGTTTTGCTGAAGGCTTACACTAACATGCAGTGGACTTGGCCTTTGTCCCCCTGCCATATGAATGAATGATGATGAATGAAAGACTGAGTAACTAAATAGCTGGATGTTGGTATAGAATTAGTGGGAGTATTTACTTTTGAAACTAGCTGAAGGGAGAGAGAAATACATCGTTCACTACTGTAATATACCAGGCTCCTGGCGATTATAATGTCAGGGGTTGAGACACTGGTTGAGGCTTAAAACATTGGTCACCATAACTTAAAGAAAGACAGAGACAGTGTAATTAAAATACCTGTGCATTAAATTACTGAACACTACAGTTCAACCTGAAAACCAGATGACTAGCAATGTTTTGGCTCTGACGTGCTGTCTAAAGGATGTGGACGACAAGGTGGTATAGTGGTGAGCACTGTTGCCTTGCACCTCTGGTTTCAGTCTGCATGTTCTCGATGGGTTCGCTCCGGGTACTCCGGTTTCCTCTTACAGTCCAAAGACATGCCGATTGACGTTCCCAAATTGCCTGTAGTGTGTGTGAATAAGCCTGTGTGTGTGTGTGTGTGTGTGTGTGTGTGTGTGTGTGTGTGTGTGTGTGTGTGTGTGTGTGTGTGTGTGTGTGTGTGTGCCCTGTTATGGATTGGCACCCTGTCCAGGATGTTCCCTGCCTCGTGCCCTAAGTCTTCTGGGCTTGGCGACCCTGTATACAGGATCAAGTGGTGTATACGGTGAGTGAGTGAGTAAAGTAGATGTACTGTACATAAGACAGACAGTTTATAAACAATGGCATTAGCTTGTATGAGTGCACACAGTCATGCATTAAATAGTTTATGCGTCATGCTCTAGTTGACTCACATGTGACTGCAGTTTTCCAGTCCTCTGGGTCCAGGGAGTAAAAGTCTCTGGTTTGAACCACGTGCTGGATGAGTGGACTACCATGATCAGAGCCCAGACTCCAAACCAACTTGACTGATGTGTCTTTGATCTCCTCCACACGCACTCCTCCAGGAGGACCAGGCCTACCTGGTAGATAAAAAGGTATTTTCAATCAAGTGTTAACGAACATAAGGTATTATAAGGCTTAAGAATATGGCATTACAGAATATGGCATCACAGTGCTGCTTCACGTTACTGCTTTTTATCAGCGCCATGGTTTCACAACAAATGAGACAATCTGGTTTTAACCTTCCAGCAGGAAGAATAAACTTATATTAATCTGTCCATTCATCTTTCACAGTTCAGTTTTCATAGTCTACTTTGCTTCCCTTGGAGTAAATCATGCTGTCACGCTTTTGTTTCTGTTTCATCCACACACTGACTATACACAGTGAAATATCAAACTGATTGCCTCTGTTGAGTGACATGTATAGCCACACCCACCTAAAGGGGAATTATTTAGATTACTGGTATATTCTGATTTATTAGAAAAGCATCAGGGTCCGGCTAGAACTGTCCTTCGGTCCATCAGAGACAGTTTCTGCAGCTTTGTCCTTTCTATTGTTTTGATTAAGGCTCATGTTCGTCTTATCAGTCCAAAACACTTTATCCCAGAACTTTCGCAAATTCAATTCTCTCCTTTTGATTCCTATTGCTCATGAGAGGCCTGCATCCTGTGGTATGGCTTCTACACTCACTGGCCATTTCATTAGTGCTAGATAAATCAGATTTTGCTCCATATTGACATGGTCATCACTTAGTCACGGCAGATTTGTCGGGTGCACATCTGTGATGCGAATCTCCCATTCAACCGCATCCCAAAAGGTGCTCACTTGAGTGACATCAGGTGACTATGGAGGCCATGTGAGTGCAGTGACCTCACTGTCATATTCAAGAAACCAGTGTGAGATGATTTTAGCTTTGTGACATGGCGCGTTAGTCTTTGTTCATGAAAGTATATCAGTCATAATACCCAGGTAGGCTGTGGCATTTCTGCCATGCTCAAGTGGTACTTAGATGACCCAAAGTGTCGCAAGAAACAGTATCTACACCTCACCATTACACCACCAGCATGGAACGCTGATACAAGGCAAGATGGAGACCTGACAGGAGCAACACCAGGTGTGGTCTTCTGCTGCTTCAAAATTTGATGCTCTTGAGTAAACCTCAGTTGTAAGGACATGTTATTTAAGTTCTTGTTGCCCTTCTATGAGCTCGAACCAGTCTGGTCATTCTCCTCTGACCGCATTTTCAACCAACCTCATTGGATACTTTACCTTTTCCACACTATTCTCTGTAAACCCTGGAGATGGTAATGTATGAAAAAATCGAAGTAGATCAGCAGTTTGGGAAATACCCAGATTGGCCCCTCTGGCGCAAACAACCATGCCAAGCTCAACATCACTTAAATCAGCTTTCTTTCCTGTTCTGATGCTCGGGTTGAAGATTGGTTTGAATGTGTCTACATGCCTATTGAATTGAGCTTATATCATGTGATTAGCTGCTCACAGAATCCTTTTGGGTGGTGGATGGTGAGACCTTCACCCCTGTCTTGTGAAGGTTTTTTTTTTGGATTATTATGATGAGAGTTGTTTTGGGGGGTTTTATCTTCACAGCTCTCACTGCCGGTGTTTGCCTTGGCTCACCAATGTAATGGCTGTTTATTAGTACACCAGTTGTTTCTTTCCACTTCAGGACATTGCAAATTGTTGATAAGATGATACCAGTTTTTTCTGCATTGCCTAATCAAATTTCCCTATTTTTCAGCTTCAAAATTACTTAATTTTTCCCATAAACTGATCTTTGGTCACATGTTGGCTTGTCATTTTTAACAAAAAATACAATCATCACATGTGAAACCCAGAGCACAAGAAAATCCTAACAGGTTTAAAGTGCCAGGAATTAATGTGAAAAATCTGGTTTCTTCTCACCACTCTGTGCTTATGTTTATTAATATTTCCTTTCAAATATTCCTTTAGGACCAACCTTTGACAGTGACTTTAGCAGAAGCCGTCGCATTATCTACAATGGACTGTGCTGTACAGATGTAGTGTCCTGCATGTCCAACTTGAATGTTTTTAATTAGTAGGTGTCCACTGGACTCCTGATCCTGTGTATAAATTCATAAATATGAGAAACAATAGCAATGTAATATTATACATAGAGGTACTAAAATAAATCACTTATTACACTGCAAACTCATTAATCTCTCTCAAAAAGTTGATATCAGTATCTGGCCAAGTATTTCATTTTAATCACAATCTAATACGTTAAAATAATTATAAACAGACTTTAAATTGTAGCCAAGTAACAGTTTTCAGGAACATTTTAGTATCATAAGTATTGTGATCCATGACAGACTTCCTCTCATTCTTACCATCAGCTGCTCATAATGTTCATAATCAGTGGCAAAGTTGATAATGTACGAGTCCACAGTCCAGATGAAGGTGATATCGAAGCTAGCGTCATACGATGCAGAGCACTGAAGGATGGTGTTCTCACCCACAGTCACCTCCACGTCTAATGGAGCAACAGTGATCTTAGTCGCCTCTGTAAATAGAAACATGCATATCCAAGTTAGGCAAAGTTATGACAAGAAATGACACGTTTTATGACGCACCACTTTAAATAAATGACCTGGGAGATGTCACACACCTGTCTCCTGCCGTCTCTTCCCACCTAGCATCCTGCGCTACATGACCCATCAGCCCCAGCATGTGACTCGTCACAAGCACTTTCACCTGTGTCTCTTTTCACTGTGACCACCATTACTTAAGTTCTGGTTTTCAGTGTCTCATTGTATAGTTGAGGGTCTAGTTATTGTCACCTGCTGTAGTGTCTGTGTTATCGTGTGTGCCGCAGTTTACCGCAGTCTTCATATCTTTGCCACAAAGCCACAGTCCATGTTCATGGTTCTTCTTCTCATGGTTCTGCTTATTACATTTCAGTCGTCTCTTCACCTGTCCGCCCTACTGATGACGCCCCACTTTGCTTTCTGACTTCCCTGAAGACGTTGCGCTGTCTCCCTGCTTGTCTCAGCATGGTGAATGGCTTCTTCACTCCACTGAGAATGTGTCCGTATCCCTCTACCCATTCAGAGGCTCACAGCCTCACCACAAGCATCAGTCTGATTCCTTGCCCCAGCTCAGACTTCTATATTAGCATGTTGCTAGCAACATCATTAGAATGTTGCTAACATGATGCTAAAGTGATTAGCATGGTGCTAGCATGACTCCAGGCTTTCTCCTGCTTTTGTAATGCACTTGCTGCACAGAGAGCACCACTCACTACATACGCTTTGGGGAAAATGTTTGTTTGCTCGTAGTAAGGACGTCACTCTCCCCATCTGACGCTGCAGACAACTGTACCCCCCACTTTCGGTTCATGGAGGATATTGCTCATTAAGGATGACTTGTAATCTCTATATGGATTTTTAGACAACTGCTGTGTAACAACATCTATTGTTAAAAGGTTATAAATAAAATGTCATTGAATTGAACCTGCAAATGAATATACACAGTACCTCTAAGTCACTATTATGATTCCAACTGTTTTACATTACATAACATAATTACTTAATCACACTGCTTTGTTCAAGATTTAAATAACTTATTAGCGCAATCGTAAATACACTTCTCAAAAAAATGAAGGGAAGGCTTAAATAACACAATGTAACTCTAAGTTAATCACACTTCTGTGAAATCAAACTGCCTTCTTAGGAAGCAACACTGATTGACAATCAATTTCACATGCTGTTGTGAAAACGGAACAGACAACAGGTGGAAATTATAGGCAATTAGCAAGACGCCCTCAATAACGGAGTTGTTCTACAGGTGGTGACCACAGACCACTTCTCAGTTCCTCTGCTTTCTGGCTGATGTTTTGGTCACTTTTGAATGCTGGCGGTGCTTTCACTCTAGTAGTAGTAGTATGAGACAGAGTCTATAACCCACACACATGACTCAGGTAGTCCCGGATGGCACATCAATGCAAACTGTGGCAAGAAGGTTTGCTCTGTCTGTCAGCATAGTGTCCAGAATATGGAGGCGCTACCAGGAGACAGGCCAGTACATCATGAAACGTGGAGGAGGCTGTAGGAGGGCAACAACCCAGCAGCAGGACCGCTACCTCTGCCTCTGCAAGGAGGAACAGAAGGAGCACTGCAAGAGACCTGCAAAATGACCTTCAGCAGGCCATAAATATGCATGTGTCTGCTCAAACGGTCAGAAACAGAGTCCATGAGGGTGGTATGAGGGCCACAGGTGGGAATTTGGCATTTGCCAAAGAACACCAAGATTGGCGAAATTCGCCACTGGCGCCCTGTGCCCTGTGATGATGAAAGCAGGTTCACACTGAGCACATATGATAGACGGGAGAGAGTTTGTAGACACCCTGGAGAACGTTCTGCTGCCTGCAACATCCTCTAGCATGACAGGTTTGGCAGTGGGTCAGTAATGGTGTGGGGTGGCATTTCTTTGGAGGTCCGCATAGACTTCCATGTGTAGCCTGACTGACATTAGGTACCGAGATGAAATCCTCAGACCCCTTGTGAGACCATATGTCGGTGCGGTTGGCATTGGGTTCCTCCTAATGCAAGACAATGCTAGACCTCATGTGGATGGAGTGTGTCAGCAGTTCCTGCAAGACAAGGCATTGGACTGGCCCGCCCTTTCCCCAGACCTGAATCCAATTGAGCACATCTGGGACATCATGTTTCTGGGAGGAGATCCCTCAGGAGACCATCTGCCACCTTTTCCACTTTTGTGTGTGACTCCAAATACAGACCTCCATGGGTTAATACATTTGATTTCCATTGATCATTTTTTGTGTGATTTTGTTGTCAGCACATTCAACTATGAAAACAACGAAGTATTTAATAAGAATATTTCATTCATTCACATCTAGGATGTTATTTTAGTGTTCCCTTTATTTTTTTGAGCAGTGTAGATAGATACCGTCAATTGTTAAAAGCGCTATATAAATAAAATTGACTTGACTTGACTTATGTAGAAATACAGGTGAAATTTGAATGTCAAAAAGTTCATTTATATATGCACCTTAAAAGGTGAAACTAATATATGAGATAGACTCATTACATGCAAAGCAAGATAGTTTAAGCTGTGATTTGTCATAATTGAGATGATTATGGCGTACAGCTCATGAAAACCCCAAATCCACAATCTCAGAAAATTCGAATATTACATGCAATCAATAAAACAAGGATTGTACATAGAACACTATCGGACCTCTGAACAGTATAAGTATGCATATGTACTCAGTACTTGGTTTGGGCCCCTTTTGCAGCAATTACTGCCTCAATGCGTCATAGCATGGAAGCTATCAGCCTGTAGCACTGCTGAGGTGTTATAGAAGACCAGTCTTCTACAGTGGCCTTCAGCTCTTCTGCATTGTTCGGTCTCATGTCTCTCATCCTTCTCTTGGCAATGCCCCGTAGATTCTCTATGGGGTTCAGGTCAGGCGAGTTTGCTGGCCAATCAAGCACAGTAATCCCACAGTCATTGAACCAGGTTTAGTTGCTTTTAGCAGTGTGGGCAGGTGCCAAGTCCTGCTGGAAAATGAAGTCAGCATCCCCATAAAGCTCGTCTGCGGAAGGAAGCATGAAGTGCTCCATATTCTCATGGTAGACGGCTGCATTGACCCTGAACTTAATGAAGCGCAGTGGACCAACACCAGCAGATAACAGGGGTTCCCCAAATCAACACAGACTGTGGAAATGTCACACTGGACTTCAAGCATCTTGCAGTGTGTGTGTGCCTCTCCATTCTTTCTCCAGACTCTGGGTCCTTGGTTTCCAAATGAGATGCAAAAATTGCTCTCATTAGAAAAGAGGACTTTGTACCACTGAGCAACACTTTTTTTTTCTTTAGCCCAGGTAAGATGCTTCTGACGTTGTTTGTTGTTCAGGAGCAGGTTGACAAGAGGAATATGACATTTGAAGTCCATGTCCAGGACCCGTCTGTGTGTGGAGGCTCTTGATGCACTGACTCCAGCCTCAGTCCACTCTTTGTGATAGTCCCCAACACTTTTGAATGGCCTTTTCCTGACAATCCTCTCCAGGCTGCGGTCATCCCTGCTGCTTGTTCACCTTTTTCTTCCACACTTTTCCCTTCCACATAACTTTCTATTTATGTGCTTTGATACAGCACTTTGGAAACATGCACCTTCTTTTGCAATTATCTTTTGATTTTGATCAATTATCTTTCCCTCCCTATGGAGGATGTCAATGATGGTTTTCTGCACAACTGTCAGGTCAGCAGTCTTTCCCATAATTGTCCTTCCTACTGAACGAGACTGAGAGACCATTTAAAGGCTCAGGAACCCTTTAAATAGTTTAGGCTTATTTAGCTGATTAGAGTGGGACACCATGAGTCTAGAATATTGAACCTTTTCACAATACAGTGGAACCTTGGATTACGAGCATAATTCATTCTGTAAGCTGGCTTGTATTCCAAAACACTCGTAAACCAAATCAAATTTTTCCATAAGAAATAATCAAAACTCAAATTATTCGTTCCACTGCCCAAAAAAATAAATACATAAAAATAATTGATACAATATATAAAATAAAAATAAAACAAATTAACCTGCATTTTACCTTAAAAAAAATTCCAACAGATAAGTGTTTCCATTTGTGCGCGTAGACGCCGTGTTTGTGTGTGTGTGGAATTAGCCCCTTCCCTCACCTCATCTTAAACAGTAAAACTCCTCCTCCTTCCCCCACCTTGCTTTTTAAGTTTCACAACAAGCACACACACAACGGAAACACTGTTTTAATGTCGGAAAAAAGAAATCTGTCTAATGACACAAGCGTGAGTCCATACTAACGAAATCACTGCTGTAAAGTAAAAAAAACAAAAAAACAAATGAACCAGAACCTTACCTTTGAAAAGAATAATGACAGAGCTGAGTTTTGTGTGTGAAGAAGAGAGTTTCTGCGTGTGCGTGTGAAGCCGAGAGAGAGTGTGTGTGTGTCGGTGTGTGTGTGTGTGTATGTGTCGGTGTCAAATTACGCGCGCCCACACACATATGAGACACAATGAAACAGAGAGGGAGACGTTGATTATAACAGTAAGAGACGAGCACTAAGACCCAGGGGAGCAGGGAAGATGATTACCCACAATTGATCACTTGCTGCTCCGTGTCAAAATAAGAGGTGCATACATGATACATGATACACAGCACTCGTAAACCAGTACTTTCGCTCGGTTTCCAATTGAAAATTTATTAAAAATCTTTGCTCGTCCTGCGGAACACTCATAAACTGCATTACTCACAATCCAAGGTTCCACTGTATTCTAATTTTCTGAGATTGTGCATTTTAGGTTTTCATGAGCTGTACGACATAATCATCTCAATTATGACAAATCATCTTGCTTTGCATGTAATGATTCTCTCATATATTACTTTCACCTTTTAAGTTGCATTACTGAAATAAATGAACATGCACGATATTCAAACTTTTCGAGTTTCACCTGAAGGCTTTCAGAAATATACTTATTTGTTTGTTTCATCAAAGCCAATTCACAACCTAATTGCTAGTCCCTTAATTCATGGTAGGGTGTGAGCTAGATCTGAGTCCTTCCAAATTGCTGCTCATGGAGCTTCACATGCCAGCAGAACATTCTTTGTGAAACATCCTTAATGCACGTTTTCATACACATGAGCCCACTGAAGGTCAGGATGAAGGTTGATACGTTGGAGTTTTCTTTAGCAGTTTTTTTTTGGGGGGGGGGCAAACTTTTTTTTTGTTGTTTCATAAAATAATTAAATTATTAACAGTACTGGAAAAAGAAATCCTTTCAATGCCAGGAGCACATGAAACTGTAAGATGGTCAGATACATTCTGTAGTACGTAGACTAATACAATATCTCCTAGAAACTTAGACTGCTGTGTCAAATTAAAGCCAAAGTCCAGTCATTTTCAATCTAAAGAAATAAAAAAGGCAACAACTATAAGAACAAAATCACAGACCTTTGATACTCAGAGTCCCTGAGCTGTTGGCCTTTCCACGATCATTCTCAGCGTAACATGTGTATAAACCATCATCAGCCTTAGTCGCGTTCAGAATCTCCAGACTCCCGTCATCCCAAACAAACACACTATCAGATACATTAGAGGAGATCATATATCACATCACATCATATCATATCCGTCCATGTTTGTGAATTAGGCAGATTTGGTAGGAACACTAGGTGTTTCCCCTTTGCTTAGGCATAGAGAACAATTTGAAAGTAGACTCACCGGGATGAGTTCAAGAGTGTTTCAGAGCCACGTTTCCAAATAAACCTTGGCTTCGGAGCTGCTCGCGGCTTGCACTCGATCACCACGCGCCCATTTTCAGCTCCCAACAAAATCTTTTTTACTGGGTTGTAAATGAATGTAGGTGCACAAGCTAGAAAAAGCACATTGAAACATAATTGAAAAAGTGGCCAAGTGTTTTCTTTTAAACTTATTACAATTGTGTGTGGTCCAGTGCAACTCACAGACCACACGCAGCTCTGCATTAGCGTAGATGGTTCCCCAGTTGTTCTCAGCAACGCACTGATACATGCCCGAGTCTTCAAAAGTCAGACTAGAGAACTTCAGCTCCCCTTTGCCATACTTAAGCAAAAAAAAACAATAGAACAATAACTATTTAAGGAAGTCCAATTTTCCTAACACATTCATAAGTATTGTAGACATCCTAAAATGTTTGTTTTCTTTGTCTTACTTTGTGCAGTTTTCATTATTATCACACTAAACAATGAAGCCAAAGGAACTACCTCTTGGTCTCCATGATCAAATGGTGGCAAGACATACAGTACAGAGCAAAAGTTTGGACACCCCTTCTCATTCAGCGAGTTTTCTTTCTTGTGTTCTTTCTTGTGTTCTTGAGCCCAAACGCGTCTCTTCTGCTTGTCGCCTGTCCTTAGCAGTGGTTTCCTAGCAGATCTTCTACCATGAAGGCCTGATTCACACAGTCTCCTCTTAACAGTTGTTCTAGAGACGTGTCTGCTGCTAGAACTCTGTGTGCCATTGACCTGCTCTCTGATCTGAGCTGCTGTTAACCTGCGATTTCTGAGGCTGGTGACTCGGATGAACTTATCCTCCGCAGCAGAGGCGACTCTCGGTCTTCCTTTCCTGGGCCGGTCCGCATGTCAGCCAGTTTCTTTGTAGCGCTTGATGGTTTCTGTGACTGCACTTGGGGACACTTTCAAAGTTTTCCCAATTTTTCCGACTGACTGATCTTCATTTCTTAAAGTAATGATGCCACTCGTTTTTTTCTTCACTTAGCTGCTTTTTTCTTGCCAGAATACAAATTCAACCTCTTTGTATGAGAAGGTGTCCAAACTTTTGGTCTGTACTGTACATCAAGGCACTTTATTATTATTGCGGTTACGTGTAAAGTGATGGATAAATGTGTCAATTATATGCATTTAAAATCAAATTCACATCACAGCAAAGAATGAAATAAGTTAATGAGATGGAATACTTTCTGAATCAACTCAATCTAATTGACCAAATCGCTGCAAAGGTATAGAAATAAAGTACAGGGTGATTCGCACGAAAGAGGCCCAGAATAATCTGTAATAACCTTCGCTAGGACAAAACCATATGCTCCTCATTATATGGAACGTCAACACGCCAGGAAGCCAGAGGGCCATCATGCCATGGAACGCCGTACCCTTTACTCAATCACACTTCTCGTCAGGATGACGAGTCTTCATAGTGACAACTTACTGGGTCACCAACATTAAGAGATGTCAGAGTAGAAATATGGTGTTTCTGACATACTGTACACCTCAACTAGTGTTGTTCAGAGTGTCTGGCACATTGATTACACAATGTGCGACTGATTACACATACGTCAAGGTATGTAGCTTTTTTTTTTTGTTTTGGTTGCGATGGCTTCATCATAGCGAGTGTTAATACAGAAAATTGGGGGCCTCTTTTGAGTGAATCACCCTGTAGCAGTGAACGTATATAACACTGATATGATGCACTTTGCACACATATCATGATTGCCTTATAAAATATTAATGCAGCTCTACAGACTGTGTTCCAAAGGCCCTTCAAATAAAGTGTTCTCCAACATTTCACGACAGAAAGCAAACTGACTGAATAGCCATCCTTCAGCCAGCGAATCCAGGGTAATGGCTTGCCCACAGCCGTGCAGGAAAGAGTGAGCTCGCTGCCAACATCTTTCTCCGTGTCGTTGATGTGCTCCGCCCACTCTGGAGCACCTGGTCAGGATATCGTATAAAAGCAAGGATAAACATCTTCAAATAAATAATCAAGGTATTAATGTGTAGCTATTTGTCTGTGTACTGTATCATGCTGAACATTTGCTCATTCAAATAATATACACTGCCAGGCCTAAAAAGAAGAAGCCTACAGTATGATAAAAGTTATAGACCCTTCATTTCTTCAAAACTCTGTGACAAGCTTATTATAATTATATTATAATTATTAAATATAATTATATAT
>JAAGKR010001823.1:47231-65196 GCA_011419295.1 Clarias macrocephalus
CTTTCCTGGGCCGGTCCGCATGTCAGCCAGTTTCTTTGTAGCGCTTGATGGTTTCTGTGACTGCACTTGGGGACACTTTCAAAGTTTTCCCAATTTTTCCGACTGACTGATCTTCATTTCTTAAAGTAATGATGCCACTCGTTTTTTTCTTCACTTAGCTGCTTTTTTCTTGCCAGAATACAAATTCAACCTCTTTGTATGAGAAGGTGTCCAAACTTTTGGTCTGTACTGTACATCAAGGCACTTTATTATTATTGCGGTTACGTGTAAAGTGATGGATAAATGTGTCAATTATATGCATTTAAAATCAAATTCACATCACAGCAAAGAATGAAATAAGTTAATGAGATGGAATACTTTCTGAATCAACTCAATCTAATTGAACAAATCGCTGCAAAGGTATAGAAAACCTCAACTAGTGTTGTTCAGAGTGTCTGGCACATTGATTACACAATGTGCGACTGATTACACATACGTCAAGGTATGTAGCTTTTTTTTTTGTTTTGGTTGCGATGGCTTCATCATAGCGAGTGTTAATACAGAATATTGGGGGCCTCTTTTGAGTGAATCACCCTGTAGCAGTGAACGTATATAACACTGATATGATGCACTTTGCACACATATCATGATTGCCTTATAAAATATTAATGCAGCTCTACAGACTGTGTTCCAAAGGCCCTTCAAATAAAGTGTTCTCCAACATTTCACGACAGAAAGCAAACTGACTGAATAGCCATCCTTCAGCCAGCGAATCCAGGGTAATGGCTTGCCCACAGCCGTGCAGGAAAGAGTGAGCTCACTGCCAACATCTTTCTCCGTGTCGTTGATGTGCTCCGCCCACTCTGGAGCACCTGGTCAGGATATCGTATAAAAGCAAGGATAAACATCTTCAAATAAATAATCAAGGAATTAATGTGTAGCTATTTGTCTGTGTACTGTATCATGCTGAACATTTGCTCATTCAAATAATATACACTGCCAGGCCTAAAAAGAAGAAGCCTACAGTATGATAAAAGTTATAGACCCTTCATTTCTTCAAAACTCTGTGACAAGCTTATTATAATTATATTATAATTATTAAATATAATTATATATATATATATATTTTTTTGTTTGTTTTCTACCACAGCTGGAATATGGATGATGGATGATGGACACTACCTTTATATTTGCCCTTATAAACAACACTAAGTTTCATTATTTCATTTCACTATTTCACTCTTTAATAAATGCAGTCCACAAGAATGGCAGGTGAAATTTGTTCTTACCTTCCACATAAAGCCACTGGCGGTACCAGTCCATGCCCTTGACGTTGAGGGCCTCACATTCATAGCTGCCCTCGTCTTCGTACTGCACGTTGATGAGGTGAAGCAGGGCACCGTTCATGCTTACCTCATAGTTGGGTGGCAGGTCTGCATCCAGCTTCCTCCAGCGAATATGTGGAAGGGGGCTGAGAAGCACAGAAACACACATGTGGAGAGCTTATGGCTCAGGGTTTGTGCTCATTTGCATCACAATAGAGTATCCATTACAATGGTGTCATACAACATTGCAGTTGTTTGATAATTCTCATTTTTATTCAATGTGAGATAGAGCTACCTCAGGTCATCTACTCCCAAGAGTAAATGTGGGCAGATTCCAGGCCAACCTAAGGTGGCCAGAAAAAGAAAACAACAGTTAAAAATAGTAAAAGAAGGATGATTTGGTGTCTTACTTTCCGAGGGCGAAGCACTCGAGTGTGACGTTTTGGCCCACCAGGGCGTATGTCTTAGGGAACCTGACTCGAATGTCTGCAGGATATCGCTTCACTTCCTCTGAAATGATAAGCGGTAGAGGTCGAGACTGCATCAAAATAACCAATACAAAGGAAATGGTCTGCAAACATTATTAATAATCATAATAAAAATAATAATCATAATAATAATAATCATAATCATAATAACAACAACAACATTGGGTTTTAACTGTGTGGATGCACAGACTGACTTTCTGGCTCTGGCACCAGAGCGAACGGTGTGCTGAAGACACTTTTGCCAATGGTGGGGCTAGACACAAAACATGAGTAGTTTCCGATGTCCGAGACCTCCGCTTTAGCAATGTACAGGTTGCCTGTGGTCTGTGACACAAAGCGCCTCTGATCAGGGATAATAAAGTTGGGGAACTCATTGTAGATCCATCGGTACATCACCTCATCTAATAAAAATACAAACATGCAATAAACCCCATTCAGATCAACAATGTGTTAAAACTCATGAAAAAGATCTTATAGTTTAATAAGATTTATAATGATGATGCAACAAGAACACAGTATTGCTCCTATTGGTCTTCTTACAAGATTAAACATACACTGGCCATCTATTGGCTGATTTTTTGCAAGTACCACTGGTTAGGTGCAGCCGTAAAGCGCAGCGCTTACTTGGGTAGCGGGAAGGTGGATCACACAGGAGGACGGCCCCCTGACCTTCTTTAACTTTCACAGTCTCTCTCTCATCAGTAGGAAACTGGTTCAGATCTTGAAAGAAAAGAAAAAAATATAGATGAACCTCCTGATTCCTGGACTTTGCAACATCTTTTCACTCTCTCTCATTATTAGCACATGGTGACTAATGACTATGAACCTAATCAACGTCCTTAAACACAAAGAAATTTGGCAAAAGCATTATATCAAACTATCTTTGCAGAAGGATGCGTCAGGTCCTTCTTCCACATTCCATATACATTATACAGTTTATTTATACAGTTCGTACTTTTTTTTTATTTGCATTTATTCTCTATTTTAGACTTTATTTTATTCTAACACTTTATCTTTATGTGTAAGCATTTCACTGCATATCACACTGTGGATGGTTGTGTATGTGACAAATCAAATTTGAATTTGAATTTATTTCATTACTGACTTATCCAGGTCAGACCATAAGTCATAGGTATGTAAAATGTTTGTAATCGCGTAGCACTCGCTGACACGACTCCGGTGGGTACTCTTAGCCTACAATTAGCCTAATAGCTACACTACAGTACGAATGTCCACATATTTAAAATCTAAAGCAAAACTAAACGTATTTTAGTCCACCCAAAAAGAGAAGCTTGAAGAAACAATTACTGTAACTCGTCCCAGCAGGTTCAAGACCTCTCTTATTTGTAATTTTTCTGTTTAAACACTGAAATTAAATTTCAGGTATCAGAGTCTGTGTCATACAACCATGCTGTTTGTACTGAAGTTTGTTTAGCAGTTTGTTTCTCTCCATAGTTTTGTGGTTATTCCAAGGATGGGTGACGCAGTGGTTAGTACTGTGACCTTGCACCTCCAGGGTCGAGGGTTTGATTCTTGTCCTGCTTGGTGGGTTTCCTTGGTTTCCTTCCACATTCCACTGACGTGCCCAAATTGCCCGTAGTGTGTAAATGTGTGTGTGGATGTCCACCATCCGAAAAAGGGAATAAATACAATCAATGGCCTCCACTGTCGCTAGTCCCTGCATCTAAAGGGATGGATGGATGGATGGATGGATGGATGGATGGATGGATGGATGGATGGATGGATGGATGGATGGATGGATGGATGGATGGATGGATGGATGGATGGATGGATGGATGGATGGATGGATGGATGGATGGATGGATGGATGGATGGATGGAACCACAATAAGATCAAGGAGAGGTATGAAAGTGATGATCTTCATTTGCTCTGGAAGGCCAATTGCAGGGCCAGTAATAACACTCTCAGGACATTTCCATTTAAATTCTTCTCTATATTTTCTATATTTGTATAGAGAAGTTTTTTCTGTTTCTTATATCTATGTGTTATAAATATTTTTATATTTTGTTCTATTTTCTATAGCTACTGTATGTTTTTTATATCTAAACTTTTCTATTCCATAATTTATTTCTGGTTGTTAATTGTTCTCTCTTTTATATATTTTTTTATCTTAGGGTCACTGGCGGTCCTCTAAGCATTTCACTGCATATCGTACTGTGTATAACTGTGTATGTGACAAATATAAAAAATGTAAATCATTTAGACATAAACAAATGTTTAAATCGTTGATTATGCATGTGAATTAAATGCATGTATTAATCAACTAAATCAATTAAATTGCTTAAATGTGTCTTGAATTGTGATAAACAATTTGGAGCTGCGGGCAAACTAATGTGCGGACAGTGTTTATTAATGACGTACAAACAAAAGAGTTAAATACATGAAAAAAGAATCTTAGACATGTACTATGGACACGAGGCAAAAGCAAACAGATTGTGAAAGATTTACTGTTGAAACAGATGACAGCTAATTTCTCAACAGAGACTTGAGAAGAAAGGAACTTAAACACTGGGGCTGATCAGGGTGAGACTTCCAGTGCGATTTCTTCCACCTAGTTAAAGCATAGTGTGACATCCAATGCAGAGCATTTTTTGGGTTACCAATAAAAGTTAAGGTGGCAACATTTTGGGAGAGCACTTACATCCAAACCTCACCGTGGCCTCCTTGCTGATGACTACGCCATAAACATTCTTGGCCACACATACATATTTTCCAGCATGCTTGTTCTTGTCTGGATTGGTGATAACTAGGTTTCCTCCCACTAAACTGTAGTGTTCATCCGGCTGTTCCAGTAGCTTTATCTCCCAGTTATTATGCCACCATCTGCACAGAAATAGTCAACACAAGGCTACATTTGGTAAAAGAATCGCTATATCTTTGCATATCCTTTAATATCTGACATAAAGTTGTTTGTTACTACTCACATACATCAGTACATTGTACAAATATAGAGAAGTAGAGATGTAAGATATCTATTAAATTCAGCGATACGCTTGACTCAGTGACGCATGAAACTGTCATTTCGTACATTAATTGGACATAGAAAACAGAGTCAGGAGTAAAAAGCAGATGTTACTTGATAGTGGCAGGCGGGTTGGCTCGCACTCTGCAGTTCATGGAGATTTTGGTCTCAGGAGAATCCTCAGCATATACTGTGTCTAAAGGCTCCTCCTCAAAGATGGGTCCAAACCCTGTGGCCTCCTCTGAAGCACAAACACACGCCATCATCATAGAGTCAAATAACCAGGAGGAATGAGGGTGTACAGTTACTGTATGTCATCCCTAAAACCAGGGCAGATTATATGAATATACGTGTACAGTGTTATTTTGGGAGCAGAGAGAGACGTGACTTACTGTCGAAGATTCTGGGCTCAAAGAACCTGGGCTTGATGGCATCTACATTCGAAAAGTAACAGATACTGGAACTGCCGTTTACACTCAATGTGAAAGTTTAATTAAGCCTCAAAGTGAACATCACCACATTTATATTAGGACATATACACACCTGCTGCTAAAAGCAAAGAGAAAAAACTCAGCAACATAAGTGGGGCTCCCATTGTGATGCCAAATCTGACAGTCCTGAGGGTCAGCAAATGGAAAATACAACTTATTACCATGATGCTGGACCAGTAGATCCCATGAGTAAAAGGTGATTCTTCCTTCACAACTTCATCAATTGTTATATTATCTAAAGAAACACGACTGACACGACCAATATTAAACTTTGATATCTATAATAGTAATATAGTTACACATTTCACAATTGCAATTAATACAATTATATTAAAAAAATACAGTTGAAACTTTCCACTTTTAAAGTTAATGTTGCTTTTTTTTTATCTCATGAACATGTGGAAAAATTTATAAAAATAAATAACTATACAAACAGTACAATCAGATACACTATACAGCCAAAAGTATATGCACCCTGACCAGTGAGTGAGCCAACACTTAATATGTGCTTCTTCTCTAAGCTGGTACAAATTAAGTTGTACAGGATGTCCCTCTCTTTACTGGAACTCGGAGGCCCAAACCCTTATCCAGCATGTCGACGCCCCTGTAAGATCCAGAAAGGAAGCTCCATGAAGACATGGTGTGTTAAGGTTGGAATGGAAGAACTCAAGTGTCCTGCAGAGACCTGACGGAACTCAACCCCAATGAACCATCAGCTTTGAGAAGAACTGGAACAGGAGCGTCCTCCACAACCCAACATCAGCGCGTGAGCTCACTAATGGTCTTGTAGCTGAATGAACACGAATGCCCACCATCACGCTCCAAAATGTAGTGGAGAGCCTTAGCAAAGAGTCTGAGTTATCACTGTATAACAGCTAAAATAGGCTAATAAATCTGGAATGGGATGTTTAACACGCACATTTGACAATCACATACAGGACTTTTGGCCATATACTGCACTAAGCATTCATGCAATGCTCTAGAGTCTACATGAGTGTATTTATGAATATTGTTATACTCACCTGCTGTAATTTTTCAGAATGCCGTGTGTATGTACGTCTGCAAATACAAAGAAAGACGTGCAGAAATTCTTGCGTTGTTGGTCTTATGTTTGATTTACTTTATTATCCATATATGTTCTTCCTTTACCGTATCAGGGATTTTCACAGTCTTCAAGGGGTTATGCTAATTATAAATCAACTTTTGATTGATTGATTGATTGATTGATTGATTGATTGTTTGTTTGTTTGATTGATTGATTGTGTTATGCCTTCAAAATCCATGAATGATTAGCATGTTTAAAACAGCAGGTGGAACATACCAGAATTAAGTGTGAGGCTTTAATCATAGTATTTACTGGGGGGACAAAAACACCAATATTCAAATATGCTTAAAAAGTTTCTCAAAATTTTATACATTTAAAAGTACAGTTAACAAACACTTGCTTTGCTATGACCGGCAGCCACGATCTGAATACATAAATACAAAATGTAACCAAAATCATAACTAAAATTCCCATATAGTCATTAATTATTAATAATTATTATTATTACCAGCACTACAAGCATTAGTGAGGCATTACTTCAGTTCTGTCCGCGTGGTGGTGCTGTGTCCTATCAGAAGCTGCTGCTGAGAGGATTTTGGATGATTTAGTGAGTATGTACAATTAGCTAACTGCTGTGTAAAAGTAGCATTGCTATCAGCTGTTGATGAGAACGATATATCAGTAACATCTCTTCCAGGACATGCAAGAAAAGGAAATGAATATTTAAATAAGTCATTTTGCGCTGGAACTGTAATTGTGGAATTATGAAATATTTAGGTATAAAGTGTAGTAATGGCATGGAGTAGAAACAAATGTTTTTTTTTTTTCGGTGAAACCGACCTGTTGTCACATGTTAGCTATCATAGCTAAGTTACATAGGCGGTTAACCGGGCATATGGGGACAACAAACATGAGTAAGGGTAGGTATAAGACATATTCACCCGGCCCTGACACGACCATGCCAAAGCTACAGTAGTCTGGCTGGCAAATGTGTGTTGGACCCCCCGGTGTTGACTCAGTGTGTGTCCCTACCATGCTAATGTTTTGTGTAAGCCATCAACTTGGACAAGTTTTTCCTCCACTCAACTCATTTTTTTGCTCATCTTCAAACTCTGAAATCTGTACATCGCTCTCTGGGGATTCTTTGACTCTGGTACAATTACCCTGGTACATCGGGTAAAGTTCTTTGGGCTAGTCTGCATACCATTGGCTGCTTTAACTGAGCTAACCACAGATAACATCAGCCCTAAATTACACTGTCTAAGAGGCTTTCATTGCCTCGGCTAGTAGTATGATTTCAACCAACCTCATCAGTCAGGGGTGTCGTCCACTGACTGCATTTTATCATGCAATGCAAATGTAAAATATGTTGCTGGATAGCATAACATTTTACAAATGTTTGTTTGAAATAACTAACGTGGCACTGACTAATGTTCCCATTGCCTCCAAACCAACACAGGTCACTTTTAGATTGGTTAGATCGTGGTTAGAGGCTTAGTCTGTAGGCTGGTTAAAGCTAATTCAGGTTCACTTTAGGCGGTTGTCAGAGGACTGATGAAGACACTTTTCCATTATTGGACTCAATCAATATGCAGCCATCTCTGCCCTCTTTATATGATGAACAAATGATTAATTCTACCCCAGGGCTCGGTCAGACCTTCCACTCACATGTTTGACCCTTTTCTACATATGGCTTCTTCATAAGCATCCTAACTTTCAGATGAACCATATCTTATGCTAGGCCATTCAAGCCCAATGGAAAGAGACTAAAGAATTACAATACTAAGTAATATATTGTGAATAATGGGACCGCTTGTCTGCTGTTCACCTGTTCAAATGTAACCTTACCTTAAATACAGCAATATCTAAAAACACTATGTATTCTGAATAAAGGGATTGAAAAGAACCGTTATTCTGAGTACTGTCATGAACTTGGTGGTATTCTTACTGGCTGATGTTGCCGTGGGCAGAAAAGGGCAGGCAAAGGCGCAGAGGGTTTCTTTAAACAAAGTCTTTTTTATTAACAAAACATAACATGAATCATAAAGAAACTTAAACAACTCAAACTCTTAATATAAACAAAAGCATAGAGCTAACTACAGGCTCTTTAGCGTAACACCGAAAACGTGGAGCTGAACTTAAACGGGGACGAGACACAACCAGAGACAAGGAGAGGCTAGGAGAGACTAGAGACAAGGAGAGGAAGAGACTAACGACTGAGCGTGTTAGTACCTTTTCGGGGTATTGTCGAGGTGGATGATAAGCTAACCGGGTTAGTACCTAATAGGGTTAGTATCTAACCAGATTAGTAGCTGAACCAACATGGAACACAAACACACAAGAGGCTAATCAATGCTAGAGGCTAATCCATGCTAGAAACTAAAGCCACTAGCGGCCAATCCGACTAGAGGCTAAACCTATGGGAGGCTAAGCCTACTAGCGGCTAAACCCACAAGTGGCTAAACATGGAAAGGGGAAGCCTACACAGGAAACACACAGAGCAGTACTTACACATAACAAGAGACACACTAACCACACATACTCGAACAGAACAGCCCCACAACTCAAATACACAAGAGACATACAAATGACAAAAACTAGATCCTTTCTTTTAAACATGTTTTACCTAACTTAAACCAAATACCAAACCAAAATAAATGCCCACTCGACATAAATAATGCTCGACCCAGTTTCCCAGAACAAACAGCTATTTATAGAAAGATCTAATTGAGCCGCCTCGGTTCAGGTGAGCTCCCTCATCACCTGACCGAGGTGCCTTCTGAGTCTACAAACACAAAACTACAACACAAACGTATCGGGCACACAGTGCCCTCTAGGGGTGGTCCCTTACAAGTACGACCTTCTCAGAAATACAGCTCTAAAGAAAGATACCCTGATACAGCCATCCACAACATAACATGATACACATTTTACAACAAAAAATTTTTACAATAAGAAGGGCTAAAATATTTTTGTTAAAACACAAAATGAATAAACTTCTGTTTGGTAAATCAGAATTCTTTTACAACATGGAAGAAAGTCATTTATGCACACCAAAGTTGTGTTTCTATGACATTGCCACTGTCCAACTTTATGCTACTGGTAGCACTCAAGTGTTTCAGTGGCAAAACGTCAACTTTACGTAGCTAAGACTATCTTTAATTACTATTCCAAGCGTATAATTCCAAGTGCCTTTGGTGCATAGGCCAACACTGATTAAGGGACCAAACACTTACTGGCTCCTCTATTTAGTGATGGAAGAAGAGAAGAAGACCATTACTTATCATTTAAGAGGCATAACACCAGGCTGAAGGACCACTTAACTTGCGATTTTTCCGTAGCCCTCCCAAGTTGCAACTTGACCTATTTTGCTCACTCTAAGTAACAGGGCTAAATACAGGTGAAAAGTTAGCATTTAATATATAACTGTTTCAAAGAGTTAGCCAGTTGTTGATGTGTTTAAGTTCATATGCAGGTTAAGAAAATATGTTATATATCAAATATCAAACAATCAACTTTGCTGATTGCTGTCATGATTACTGAAGAAAATTTACTGAAGATTTCTAAAGGGCCAATGGCCCAAATTCCCCACATGCTGGCGGCCGCATGGTGTTTGTGAAGATGCTTCTCTTCAGCAGGGACAGAGAAGCTGATCAGAGTTGATGGGAAGATTGATGGAGCCAAATACAGGGCAATGTTAGAAGAAAACCTGTTAGAGGCTGCAAAAGACTTGAGACTGAGTCGGAGCTTCACCTTCCAGCTGGACAACGACCCTAAACACACAGCCTGGGCTACAAAGGAATGGTTTGGATCAAAGCGTTTTCATGTGTTAGAATGGTCCAGTCAGAAAGAAAGGGGAAAGCCTGAGATCCATTTACATTAATTATCGTCAGCCGACCCGAATTGGAAGCGAGGAGCGACATCAGATTGAGGCGCAGGCCCATCACAGGTGCACGCCGGGACACTGTATACAAAATCATAAGAGATTACAAAGCCCACACTCATAGGCACCTTATTTTGCTGGCTGTCTGCATGTAGCCATAAGCCATTATTAAATCGCTCAGCGGGGGGGAGATTAAGGTCACGCTAAGTCCGCCAAGTAAGGATGTTTGATAACCAGTATGATTTTTTTCATTCATCTAGTTCACACTGAGCAGTATTAGTGTAAATCAGTATTTATGAAACTATTTTTCAAGCTTTAGTTTTTTGCGACTTGGCTTCTGTTTACCACCACATTGAATTGGAAATTTATTAGAATTCGAGACCTGAGTGAGAAAAAGTGTGGCCTTAACCATTCAGGAACTACAGATATTTTCATACACACAGATCATCCATTTTGGTGGGGGTCATAAATAATGGAACGAATGATTCTGCAAGTTTTCCTTAAGAATTTGATGGTATTTTGCCCCAGCCATTTTCTTTCTATCCTGACAAGAGCTCCAGTCCCTGCTGCAGAGAAACACCCCATAACAGCATACTACCAGCCCCATGCTTTACTGTAGGAATGTGTTATTTGGAGGGTGAGTGTATTGGATCAGACATTTCATTTCATGTTTTGACAAAATAATGAAAGTTTTGTCTCATCTAACCATAACATCATTCTCCATGTGGCCTCAGAAACTTCAAGGTGCATTTTTGCGAAGCTCATTCTTGAGGAGCAGCTTTTTCCTCCCTTCTATACAAGCCACATTTGTGGAGTATTTGGGGCTATTCTTGTCACATGCAACACAATGCCTGCTCGTTGTCATAAATTCTTGCAGCTGATTTGGGCGACGTGGGCAGCCTGACGCTACTATGCAAGCGAGACAGGGTACTAACTGGGAGGGTCCCTCACTCAGTTAAATGACATGGGGAGGGATGGTGCTAGTGGTCCTCAGGTCCTCACACCAGAAGGCCAACAGTCTGCGTAATATTACAGTGGTGTGAAAAAGTGTTTGCTCCCTTACTGATTTCTTTTTTTTTTTGCATGTTTGTCACACTTTAATGTTTCAAGTGATCAAAAAAATTAAATATTAGTCAAAGATAACAAAGTAAACACATCATGCAGGTTTTAAATATAGGTTTTTATTATCAAGGGAAAACAAAATCCAAAACTACATAGCCCCGTGTGTTTGCCTTTTATAACTGGAATAACGGGTTGGGCCACCCTTGCAACTTGCAATGGGTCTGTTACAGCGTGGTGGAGGAATTTTGGCCCAATCAACTTTGCAGAATTGTTGTAATTCAGCCACACTGGAGGGTTTTCGAGCATGAACCGCCTTTTGAAGGTCATGCCACGGCATCTCAATTGGATTCAGGTCAGGACTTTGACGAGGACACTCCAAAGTCTTCATTTTGTTTTTCTTCAGCCATTCAGAAGTGGACTTGCTGGTGTGCTGTGGATCATTGTTCTGCTACAGTAACCAAGCTCGCTTCAGCTTGAGGTCACAAACAGATGGCCGGACTTTCTCCTTCAGGATATTTTGGTATCTTTGGATCTTGGCATGATGTCTAGTTTTTGAGGAGCTTTTGGTTTACTTCGCTTTGTCACACAAGCACTATTTAAGTGATTTCTTGATTCCGAACAGGTGTGGCAATTATTCAGGCCTGGGTGTGGCCAGTGAAATTGAACTCAATAACTCTGTTGCAATACACCAGAGTTTAGTTGTGGTTTAACAGTGGGGCAAACACTTTTTCAGACAGGTAACAAACAAAACAAAGACATTTGTTTTGCCTTAATAATAAAAACCTTCATTTCAAAACTACATGATGCGATTTCCTTGTGTTATCTTTGACTAATATTTAAATTAGTTTGATGATGTGAAAAATGTAAGTGTGACAAACATGCAAAAAAATAAGAAATCAGTAAGGGGGCAAACACTTTTTCACACTAATGTACAGTATGTATATAATAGAAATGCCTAATGATTGTGATTGTTCAAAAGATGGAGGGGAGTTTACCCAGGGCGCCATACACACTACCACCCCCACTGAGTGAGATTGTGAGACACACTGGTTGTGTAGCTGCTGCAAGTGCACATAGCAAAAAAAAAAAAAAAAGTGTGATTGTGGCTTTAAAGGACACCAAATATAGCAAGCAGTCAGAATTCCTTCATGAACCTGGGATTTTTAAAAACTCTCCACTAAATCCTCTGCTCTTAAACATGAAAATGTTGCATTAAACCAAAAGGAAATATGACTGCTGGGAGAAGGTTTTCCATTTCTCATCTGTGATTCTCTCTCCGATTACCGAACAGCGAGTGTATTTGTCTGAGCACCAAAGAAAGAAGGACAACTTAGTGTAAACAAGGCGTCAGATACTCGACCTTACAGAATGTGATTTCTGTGTATTAATAAGTGAGACAGAGAGACACACAGACATGTACGTGGACTTCAACTTCAAATAATAATAATAATAATAATAATAATAATAATAATAATATCACTCATTACATTTTACACGATCCAGAGCGACTTACAAAAGTGCTTTGAAGTTTCCGTTATTGAATAGACCCTCACACTGGTTACTCGGTTACTAACTAAGTATGATCTGTCAAACTCTGTTGGGAAAGTTTTTTTGTTTTTTTTTAATGACTCAGATACCTAAGAAACAGGCAGGTCTTTGGTCGCTGTTTAAAGATTTGCCAGTGACTCGGCTGGACAGACATTTACAGGAAGTTCAATCCACCATCTAGGAGCCGGAACAGAAAACAGTCTAGATTCTTTCTGACTCCTTTGGCTTTCCATAGTCTTAGCGCTGCTCTGTATAACCTTCATTCCTACCGGTAGCCAAAAAAAAAAAAGTGGTACTGCAACACAATGACTGTCAGTATTATAATTAAAGATTAATTACAAAATAATATAGAATAGACAGATATATACTGTATATATAACAGATCTGTTTCCATACTGACTAACGCACTTACCAGCCGTTTAACAAACAAACACTTCATGTTAGCGCGCAGTATTGAGGATTATTTAAAGAATTAAAGAGAGACAGAGTGAGAGAGTGAGACAGAGAGTGAGACAGAGTGAGACAGAGGGAGGGAGAGTGACAGAGTGAGACAGAGTGAGAGATGCCTCGTAACTCCGCGCACAGACCCCGAGCCGAGCCGAGCCGAGCCGAGCCGAGCCCAGCGCATCCTCCCTGAGAGCGCAGCATCAGCACCAGCACGGGCTCTCCTCCTGCAATGCGGCACTCAGCACACACACACACACACACACACACTCTACACACTCAGCAGGACTTCCTACTGTACATCATATCAGACAACACACTGTACACATAGAACACGGAACAGAAACCCACCTGGCGCGCAGAAAACTGATGGGGTTAAAGCCCAGCCGGGTCAGGAGGGGCGCTGGTCCATTTCCTCCCCACAGGAAGATGATGATGATGATGATGATGATGATGATGATGATGAAGCGCTTTTAGCTGTGAGACGATTATCCTGGAATAATAATAATAATGACACGGCGGCCCTGCCCCGAGTGCGTCCTGAACACCGCAGACTCTCTCACACACACACACACTCACACACACACTCACACACACACACACACACACACACACACACACACTCTCTCTCTCTCTTCCGTGACGTGGTGGAGACGCGGACCTATAGTGGAGAGGCGGGGTGCGGGACAGTACAGCACTCAGATCACACACACACACACACACACACACACACACACACAGCACCGCCCCGGAGCTCACACACACACACACACACACACAGACAGACTTCAGGTTCATTCCAAAGAGCCTCTGAAGTCTGATTAAACATTCCATCGCCCTTTATTCAGTCATTATAGAAGACAGAATTATACACATGGTGTGTGTGTGTGTGTGTGTGTGTGTGTGTGTGTATAAAGCTACAGGTGGAGATATTAGTAACTATCACAGACTAATAACTAATAACTATCACAGGCAATAGTGAAGCATGTAAATGTGGTTGTTGTTGTTGTTGTTGTTGTTGTTTACTGGGTACGTAAGTAAGCTGCCCTTTATCCGGATTTCCTGACAGTTACCAACTCCCGCCAGTAGATGGTGCTGTAAAGCTCTCTCATATCATTTGTAGCTTTCTCGCCATTACAGTTTTTCTGAATTGCTAAAACTGATTTCCTAAAATCTCATCTCTTTGTCTCAAGACACTAAACACAAACTCTAAAATTCAAGCCACAGTCACAAAACCTTCGACTTCTGTTGCAAAATCAAAAATTTGACCTACAAAACTACAGTATTGTAACTTTACTGCAAATCGAGCACTTCTGTCAAACACCACACAAAACCAGCCAATGTGCAAACACAATATAAAACAATACAAAACACTGTGGACTAGCGGGAAAATAATATTTATTCATACGTTCGGGTTTAAAAAGGGAGACTATGGTGGAAGAGACACATTCATGAAATGCTGCTCATTATCAAACCAATCGCGTATTCTTGGACCACGGTGAAAGCTCACATGGTCCCGAATGATAACAGACATGGGATGATCTGCCCCAATGATCAGGCTCAGAGATTCTCTGTACACAGTGAACAGTTCTGTGAATGACACAGTGTGATGTGTCCATGTGCTGCTTCCCAGACAGTACAGTATCCGTTCTAGTACTGAGTTTACAGTGAAACTTTACTGACTTATTGGCATCGTTGCTCTTTCACTCTCTCAGATGGCACCCGATAAACGTGTTTCATCCTTATCTTGTTGCGTTGCAGGACACAGTCAATTGCTGACAGACTCACACTATTTATTCCCTCATAATGTGTGTTGTCTTCTAGAATCCGCTGCTGTATTTCACGCAGTCGAATTGCATTATTTTGACGGACCACATCCACAATAAGTGTCTCCTGGTGTTGTGAGAACATGAACGTTCTGCCACCCTCATGTGGCCGCCTGTCAATTCTAAAAATAAAAAAAAAACATTTAGTTTACTTGGAAGTCGGCCATCTTGGATCCAACTTTAGTTTTTTTAATAGGAAGAGGGTCATGTGACACATCAAACGTATTGGGAATTTCACAAGAAAAACAATGGTGTGCTTGGTTTTAACGTAACTTTATTCTTTCATGAGTTATTTACAAGTTTCTGACCCCTTATAAAATGTGTTCAATGTGCTGCACATTGTGATAGATTGTCAATGCAACCCTCTTCTCCCACTCTTCACACACTGATAGCAACACCGCAGGAGAAATGCCAGCACAGGCTTCCAGTATCCGTAGTTTCAGGTGCTGCACATCTCGTATCTTCACACCATAGACAATTGCCTACAGATGACCCCAAAGGGGTCAAAAGGGGGTCAGATCGGGAGACCTTGGGGGCCATCAATAAGTTTGATGTGTCACATGACCCTCTTCCTATTGAACAAACAAAATTTGGATCCAAGATGGCCGACTTCCAAATGGCCTCCATGGTCACCACCCATCTTGAAAAGTTTGCCCCCTCACATATACTCATGTGCCACAAACAGGACGTTAATATCACCAACCATTCCCACTTTATTAAGGTGTATCCATATAAATGGCCACCCTGTATATATATATATTTTATTCAGTGAATGTTACAGTACCGTACAGTATTTTTCATTGTCCCTTACTGAGCCAAGTTTATTTTATAGCTGTTTTCTCCTCTGAAGGTGCGGATTATAGTAGCCACTGAGAACCTGCTTGGGTTTGGTTGCACACGTTGCCCCGCCTCCCTCATAGTCATGCCATGCACCAGAACATGATCTATGACAGATCTTCTTCTTGGTCTTAGTCCTTTTGCCCACCTCCTCTGACACGGACTCTTCTTCCTCTTCCTCTTCTTCTTCTATTGTATTGCTCCATTGTTGGATCCACTTAAGCCATTTGCATGTGACTAGGCTTATATACTGTTTAATCATTGGGTTCACTGACTGGACACATACGATTGAGCGGTAGTGTGTAAATGATGGAAGCAGTGTGTTAGTTGTGTTTAACTTCTGTAGTCTGTGTGCACCGTTCTGGGTACAAGTGCACCACACTGCTGTTGTGTCTGTTGTGTGTGAGAATGTGTTTAGAGGTGTGTTACATGGGAGATTCAGATTTGCAAATTGTGCCCTAACTCGAAGAATAATGTTTAAGATTTTGACAACTGTACGATTGATTTGATGAAAGAGTTTTGCTACACTGTAAACCTGATTAAGTTGGCAAAACTCAAAATATTTGAGGTAATCAGTTACATGAAATATTTTAAGTGATGATGTTTCCAATTTTAAGTAAAAAGAGTTTACAGTGTAGTTGACAGTTTAGTTTTTACAATGGGATTTAGCCAGTCAGAAAAACTGTAACAGCTGATACACAGAGTCAGTATAAATATTTGAATACAAAACTTATTGCTATACATTATGATAATATTATGATAATATGTTGTTGTTATTATTATTAATATTATATTCACTCATGTGAACAATCCCTCATCAAACAGAGGACACACAACCTATGATTTATATAAAGCTGGAAACGGTTACAAAGTGATTTGAAAGGTTTTACCAGTTGGGCAAATGGAGACACTTCGGGACTCTAGTTACTCTACCAAAAAGTCAAAATGACCCGAAGAGCACAACGAAGTTTGTGTGAAACATCTCATTGACACTTCACGACGGTATCGGCGGAAGGTTTTGTGCACTGATGAAACTAAGATTAAACACGCAGCACCACATCCGGTGTAAAAAAGGCACACGGCAACTCATCATGAAAACATGTCAAGTCAAGTCAAGTCAATTTTATTTATATAGCGCTTTTAACAATTGACATTGTCGCAAAGCAGCTTTACACAATAAAAAGAAGTAAGTCTGTATGCAATGTGTATGAATCAAAATGATCAGATTGTCCCTGATGAGCAAGACGAGGGCGACGGTGGCAAGGAAAAACTCCCTGGGACGGTAATAGGAAGAAACCTTGAGAGGAACCAGACTCAACAGGGAACCCATCCTCATCTGGGTGATAACGGATAGCAGGGATTGATCAACTTAATAATGTGTACTGGAAGTTCAGTGTAACAGGAGATGTGTTAAAATTAAAAGGACTCCAGTTTGTTCCTGGAGGCTCAGGTAGACTGTAGGAGATTCCAGTCCTGAGCTATCGAACAACTGAAGTCACAGGTCCCCAGAGCATCAATCGATGATAGGACAGTCTTAATGGAAACCATCCCCAGCCACCATACGAATCCAGGCAGACCACACGGGGCATCCATGCGACGAGATCTCCAACCAGAAGCAGGACTCCAGGACCAGTTAGACGGGTCCAGAGGGAAGAGGGGTCTGGATCACTTGTAACTCAGGAGCGAACATGTATAGCTCGACAGAGAGACAGAGAGAGGGAAAGGAGAGAGGGAGAGAGAGAGAGAGAGAGAGAGAGGAGAGAGAGGAGAGAACAGAAAAGGAGAGAACAGAAAATAAGGAGAGATGGCAGTTAGGTATGGTCACAGTCAACATGTATAAGGTGAATGTATATTCAGTGCAAAGTGCAAGCAGAGACTCCGGCAGGACTAACTATAACAGCATAACTAAAAGGGAGGAGCCAGAAGGAAACACAAACATGAGGGGGAACTGAGATGTAAAGCAACCAATCACCTCACCGTCAACAAACCTGAGTGAACAATGAGAGTGGGGAGGACAGCATCTAAACATACCAGTTCACCAGATACTCTACGTC
>JAAGKR010001823.1:68028-112204 GCA_011419295.1 Clarias macrocephalus
TAGGCGTGGCGGATCGTAAGACACTAGCAGTTCACTCAAATACTGTGGCGCGAGCCCATTTAGTGCTTTAAATGTCAAAAGTAGTATCTTAAAATCGATGCGAAATTTCACAGGGAGCCAATGCAGTGTAGATAAGATGGGTGATGTACTTGTATTTTCTGGTTCTAGTGAGGACCCTCGCTGCTGCATTCTGTACTAACTGAAGCTTGTTTATACACCTAGTTGAACAACCAGACAGTAAGGCGTTACAATAGTCCAACCTAGAGGTGGCCATCTAAAAGGCCATCTAAAGTTACAGAGTGATCAGAAAGCTTCTACTTCTATCTACTTGTGGTCCTATTACCAGAACTTCTGTCCTATCAGGATTAAGCAGAAGAAAATTAATTAACATCCAATCTCTTATGTCCTGCACACACTGCTCAATTTCAGCAAACTAGTTTTTCTCATCTGGTTTTGCTGAGACATATAATTGTGTGTCATCAGCATAACAATGAAAACTAATACCATGTTTACGAATTATGTTGCCCAGAGGAAGCATGTAAAGGGAAAAAAGCAGTGGGCCTAAAAATGAGCCCTGTGGAACACCAAACTCCACTTGAGAACATGAGGAATGGTCACCATCTAAATCTACAAACTGATAACGATCAGTCAAATAGGATCTGAGCCACAAGAGGTCAGTTCCCTTAATTCCTACTACCTTTTCTAATCTGTGAAGGAGAATACTATGATCAATGGTGTCAAAAGCTGCACTAAGGTCCAGTAACACAAGTATAGTGACGCAACCCTGATCAGAGGCCCATAGGAGGTCGTTTACTACTTTAACAAGTGCTGTCTCTGTGCTGTGATGAAGCCTAACTCCTGACTAATACAGTTAATTTATGCTATTTCTGTGTAGACGTGAACATAGCTGCTGTGATACTACCTTTTCCAAGATCTTGGAGATAAAGGGAAGGTTTAATATTGGCCAGTAATTAGAAAGCAGACAGGGGTCAAGGTCAGGTTTCTTGATTAGCAGTTTAATAACGGCTAATTTAAAGGATTTGGGGACATACCCACTACTGAGTGAACAGTTAATTACTTTCAACAGGGGTTCTATTATTGCTGGTACTATCTGTTTGAGAAAATGTGTCGGTATAGAATCTAATATACAGGTTGACGATTTTGAAGAAGAGCTGAGTGAAATTAATTCCCTCGCTTCAAGGGGAGTAAAGTGTTCTAAGTTCTGATGTGATGTGGTTAGATCATCTGAATTATTTAAATTGTCTGGTTTCAAAGCCTGAATTTTTTGCCTAATATTTATGATTTTGTTATTGAAAAAGTTCATGAAATCCTCACTACTGCATGATGTTGTTGTGGAGATTTCTGCAGTGGTCTTGTTTTTAGTTAATTTAGCTATGGTATTAAATAAAAATCTTGGGTCGTTTTTGTTATTTTCTATAAGAGTGGAGAGATACGTTGATCTAGCATCACTGAGAGCTTTTTTATAGTTCAGGATGCTCTCCTTCCAAGCTATTTTGAATACTAACAATTTAGTTTGGCGCCATTTATGTTCGAATTTTCGAGCGGTTTGTTTTAAAGCACGTGTGTGGTCATTATACCAAGGAGCGAGTTTCTTATCTCTAATCATTTTCCTTTCAACTGGAGCTACATTATCTAAGCTATAACGAAGTGCTGACTCTAGATATTCATTCGCCTGTTCGAGTTCTGTGAAGTCAGATGGCGATCCAATCAAAGTTGATAACTCTGGAAGATTATTGATAAAGCTCTGTGTGGTATTTGAAGTAAATGTACGTTTAAGGCGGTAGCGCGGTGCTGTGCATACATTATTACTATGACACACTTTAATCGAGACAAGATAGTGATCTGAGATAACTTCAGACTGTGGAATTGTGGTTATATTTCCTATACTTAATCCGAAGGATAATATTAAATCTAAAGTGTGACCTGCTTTATGAGTGGGTCCTACTACACATTGATTTACTCCTACTGAGTCCAGTATGGACAAGAATGCTGTTCTCAGAGGGTCTTCTGGATTCTCAAAATGAATATTAAAGTCTCCAGCAATTACAGTAACGCTTTGTCTACAGAAACAACAAGGTTTAAGAGGAAATCTGCAAATTCGCAGAGAAACTCCGAGTACGGCCCTGGGGGTCTGTAAATGATGATTAGCGGAATCGACTGACTTTGTTACTATAGAGAACTTCAAATGAATTACATTTAAAACTGTGTTTTTGTACGAGAGACAGATTATCGTTATAAATAACTGCGACTCCTCCTCCTCTACCAGTTAGCCGAGGCTGGTGTATGTAGCTGTATCCAGGAGGACTAGCTTCATTTAGAGCTACATACTCGTCCTGTTTAATCCAGGTTTCTGTTAAATATAATATATCAAACTCCTTATCTGTGATAATTTCATTAACAATAACTGCTTTAGATGCGAGAGATCTAATATTTAACAGTCCTAGCTTCAGATCAGAGGTGCCGGCTGCGCATTCAGTGTGATCTGAGTTTGTGGTATTTATGTTAAGACTTTCTGAGTCTTTCTAAATTTATATTTATGTTTAGCTCGGGGAACAGACACAGTCTCAATATGATGAACCCTGAGTGACGACTCTATGCAGCTAGCAGACGGTTGGTTTGGCCTGTCTGTCTGGCCTGGGCTCTGGATTGTCACCGATTAACTAGGCCTCTTCTGAGACTATGTGCTATACTACAAGAAATGAGAGCAGCACCTTCCCGAGTGGGATGGATACCGTCCCGCCCTAACAGGCCAGTTTTGCCCTCAAAGGTCTTCCCATTGTCTATAAAGCCCACGTTGTTTTCGGAGCACCACCTGGACATCCAGCAGTTCAGCGACCATAACCTGCTGTAAGCCACGTCTCTTTGGGATGGGACCAGAGCAAACTACTACTTCGGACATCGCCTTCGCTATTTTAAACACCTCTGTAAAGTTACTCTTACTAACCTCTGACTGACAAAGGCGTATATCATTAGCTCCAGCATGTACAACTATCTTAGAGAACCTATGCTGACCTAGAGCCCTAAGATTACCTGCTATGTCCGGTGCTCTGGCTCCCGGGATACACCTGACCACTGCCGCTGGCGCCCCTAAAGGCATAGCTAATTTCACGTGCCTCAGTATAGAGTCTCCTATAACCAGAGCTCTTTCAGGTTTCTCAGCGGGTGCATCACTGAGGAGAGCAAACCTGTTGGACACGTGAAACCTGTGCAATATACTGTGCAATATACTGTATCAGTCCGAGGTTTAGTGATGTGGCTACATGGTAATACCAAAAAACCCACAAGGTGACACTACCTTTTTTGTTGTTGTGGTAGACTACAGCTGAATGTGTGTTTAGAGGCATTTTGCTTTGATTCTGCTCTTATTAGCTACCTCACTTAACAAATTTTTATCTCAACCATTCAGTAATTAGTGGTGCATGGTGTGGTTGCTCTATTCTTTATTGAATGTAATATAATGTCATAGAGAACTGGCTTGTATAGTTGATGTTTAATACTGTAGATATGAACTAACTAGTTCATTGTCTGGCAATCACAGTGTAAATAAGCTGCAGTCGAAGATGTTTCCAATGTCAAAAGTCCTAAAGTTACAGTTTTGTCTCTGATTATTACAGTATGTCTCCTCTCTCTTTCTCAAATGGGAAATGTGATCTCTGTAACTTTGACTGTGGCACAGTTGCTGGTGCCGATCTTTCAGTTTTGGGTATTTCAGAAACGGTTGATCCCATGAAAATTTCATGCACAATAGTTGTTGCACAGAATGATGCAATCAAACCCATAAAAAGCAACCAGTGAGCAGCACTTCTGCAGGCAGGAATGCATTGTTGAGCCATTAGAGGAAAATAACCAGACTGGTTCAAGCTGAAGGAAAAGCTATGGCATTTCACATTTCCCTCACCATGGTGACCAGAACAGCAGCTTGGTATGCACAGGAAGCCGAACCTTGAGGTAAAGCAGAAGACTACATCGGGTTCCTCTCCTGTCATCCAGGAAAAGGGAATCTGAGGCTACAGTGGACACAAGTTTAACTGGACTGTTGAAGTTTGGAAAAACATTGCCTGGTCCAATCTTCAACTGTCTAGTTTTAGAGTAATTAGATAGGGTTTTTATGTTTAGAAATAGTAAAAAGTTTTTATTCTTTAAGAAGGATGTTAATTATTATTATTAGTATTAGTAGTAGTAGTAGTATTATAAATTGTGTCAAATACTTACATATCTGATCGTGTGTGTGTGTGTGTGTGTGTGTGTGTGTGTGTGTTGCGGGTACAGAAGAGGATGACTCTGAAATCACTACTGTCTGCCATGATTAACATGCCCAGCCACTACCGCTGCCTATGTATCAGCCACCTGCTGGGCTGGACTGCTTTCCTCTGTAACATGCTCTTCTTTACTGACTTTATGGGGCAGGTAAGAAGCTTTACTCCTGGCTAAATATGTCATAAACATATCAACATTTCATTTTAGCATGAGTGCACACATTCATACACAAACGCAGTTACAATGTCAGTCTGTGTAAAACACAAGGTTAGATATTCTGACCTACATAACTACATCTCTGAATATAAAATATCACACAATTATGCCCAGGCCAGGGCTTGCACACACAGAGCCACACACACCGTTTTTTCCCCTTTCTTTTTTCTTTCACATTTCAGCCTCAGAATCAAAGATCACACACTCATGCTGTCAGTTCCCAACACCTCAGATTAATGAATCAACTGTATTCTGTTCCAGAGACCTAATGTTATATGAATGATCATCAAATACAGATGGCTATAAAGAGTCAGAATTTGTAGCTCAAGCACTGAATGCATTCAATTCCAAACAGGCAACAGAAAGGAAATGTAATGCACTTAGCATTATACATCATCATAACATAGCAATGCCTTTATTAAATATGAACAAGCCAGTATGCGAGCTACATCATCGGCTGCATGTGTTTTGTTTAAAATTATACAATTACAGTATTTATCAATTTTTCAACTTGTACATTAGAGTATTTGCATGTTACAAATGTAAAATTATACAGGAAATGAGACTCATATTTATTGTCTATTGTTGTCATCTATAATAAATAATTTCTTGGTTTATTTAAAGACATGCTTTAAAAAGATACGTTCTTAATGCTAGTCACGTTAACTAGAATACTTACCAGAAAGTTCCACATGAGAGGGAACTTGATTATGACCTTAAGTGAACTATAGAAGTTATGTTCTGTAAATTACAGTTTATTATTATCATCTAGGGAAGGAAATCAGCTACTGCTACAGATATTGGAATTGCATTATACCATTAAATCCAGCCAAAAGAGGATGTTGCAGACCAGACAGTGCTTGAAAAAACTTTTTGTGTGGATTAAAAAAAAAAAACTAATTATGTGGATCCTGATGGATACGTGTTGTTGTTCATTCTATTTGATGCGGTTAATTTTATCTCAAATGAAAAGAGGGAGCTTTGTGGTTGAGAGGTATTGAGAAAGCAATTATATACAGTATTATATGGGTACGCTGATGGGAAAAGTACATTGGTTACCCTAATTGATTTTAAATTGAGCGAGAGGTATGACTTGCCAGAATAATTTAATAGAAAGCGTGAATTCATCTGTCCACAAGTTGCGGGAAAAATCCGAGAGATCATAAATGATAAAACAATAGACAGCTGATGTGATGTACATATGGTTGCATAAATACAAATATTATTTTATAGTGGTTTAAGCTGGAACTGAAATAGCATATAGCATAATGCATAAATGTACTGTATGAATACTGTAGCATTATGTTGAAGTGGGTAAAAAATATATATCTTATTAAACTTGCATAAATGTCACCCATTGCATTAAATCAAGAATTAAGTTGCATCTTGGATGAATTGAGCTATGCATACAAGTTCAAGAGGTTCAATAAGCTCCATTTTCATAGCAAGTTTATTACTGTGCCAGGAAAATATGGCCAGTGAAAGTTTGTTTATGAGGAGAGGCTCAGAAAATGAATACCAAAATCCTATATATATTTTTTTATTTAAATGAGAATTCTGTGACATAGTAAGAATGAGAGAACACTCAGCCTCAATTTGACACCAGGGTTTCCTGGCTACCACTAAAAATCACCTTGCCAGCCCAGCTTTATAGCAGATTTATTAAAAAGATAATAATAATCAGGCATGTATTTCTGGAGCAAATTAAGTAACTTGTTTAGATAGTGTTTATTAAAGTGGTTTAAAACAATGTGCAGGATTAAAATTCTGTTTAAGGATCAGGAAGATAAACTGTGTTTTGCTGACATTGAAAATTTGATACATTTACTTACTAAAATTAAATCGCCAGTTCGAATCCCGGGTGATGCTGTAACCTCTCGCAGCCGGAGGTCTAGAGAGAGCTGATTGGCCGAGCTCTCTCAGAGGGGATGGATGAGAGGTACTTAGTGCTCCCACATTAATCATGGCTCTACAGCCAATCAGGGGCGTCTGTGAGCTCGCGCAACTGGAGGGAGCGGATAGCGCTGTCCTCCGAGTGTGTTACTCCGCCCCCAACGGTGTGCGAGCCAGCCGTTCGAAAAGATGCGGTCGGCTGGCGTCACGTGGTTCGGAGGAAACACGTGATAGTCTTCGACTTAAATAGTTCCTGTAAGTACCCAAGTTTGTTAAAGAAACAAAACGTATATATAGTAATTGAGCAAACAGCTAGCAAAACCACTCTGGGATAAAGTTGTAAACACTCCCACTTTGAACTCGTTGTGTGATAGGAGCTTGACATATATAGTACAGGAGATAACAGATTGGATATTTTCAAGCTTTGAAAAGCATGTTAATTCATACTCAACTTGATATTTCCAGGTCTCTGGTTAATATGCCTGTGTTCTTTTTTTATTACTTTTAAACAGATTTAAAAAAAAAAAAAAAAGTTTGCACAATTTACCACACACTAAATTTAAGACCTACATGGAAGAATAATTTAAAAATATAATTTCAGTATACACAATGTCACATTCCCACTCCTGACATGCACAATATTCTGTATGACATAAATGTTTTAACAATCTGATTAAAAACAATTATTTGTAACCTTTTTTGTTCAGTTAATACATGTAATTACAGTGTGCAACGTACAGACTTTAAATTTCTGGTCATATTTTTTCTTTTTGCAGATTGTGTATAAGGGGAACCCTTACGCTTCTCATAATTCAACTGCATATGCCACCTATGAGAGAGGGGTGGAGGTGGGCTGCTGGGGGCTGTGCATCAATGCTGTGTCCTCTGCTCTCTATTCCTGTGAGTGCTTACCTCTGTTTGACCTGCTGTATTTTACCACTGCTGTCTTAATGCATGGACAGAATACAATAGACATACAACACTATTAAGGGATATGAGAGTCGTGGTGCCATTCATCAAAAAGAGAATCTAAGCAGTAATTATATCTGAAGCATAATTGCAAAGCAAAAGTTCATTCAAAGGATAAAATAAATAAATAAATAAATAAATAAATACTTTATGTATCTGTGTAGATAAAGTGTACAGTGGTGGCCAAAAGTGTTAAGACAACATATTCCATGCATTATATACTGTAGTTCTCTCTGTGCACAAAAACAGGTGATTTCACTAATTAGTTTGAGCCTATCTGACCGAAGAGTTGTACTAATTAGAATCAGCTGGTTTAGATGGATGGAATAAAAATGTGGTAGGACTTTTAAATCCTGAAGCAAGGGGTGCGCAGCTCTGCACAAACGTGGCAAATTTCTGTACACGATACTTATGTATATATAAAAATCAATGAAATGAATATTTTGCAAATATAAGTGAATGAGGATGAATATCAATGGATAGATTTAGTGCAAATTAAGATGTACAACTGAGTTAAAGCAATTAAAAGTGACAGCAGTGAGTGTTACAAGACTGAGGTAATGAAAGTCAATGCAGATTAGGATAGATGATGAGTAGATGAATAAATATGACTGTGAACAGTGAGTCTGTTATAAAAGAGAGCTACATGTATAACCGAGGATGAATAGTGGTTGAGAGACCATCTGACAAGGAATACCAATCACGTCCCCTGGCACCATTAAGAGGTGTTAAAGTAGAATATAGCCCTGGGAACAGGAACAGGATTTCCTAAGCCTTTCATTAGAGCAGCTCTGTGATAGAAGTCTGTCACCAAACATGTTCTTGTTCTGTTTTGCAATAGTTCCATACATTTCTATATGTTCCATATTTGTACAGCCAAATCTTCTATATTTCGTTTTTTATATTTTATATTTTGTTCTTATGTTCTATAGATAAAGTGTTTCTATATTTTATTCTTATTTTATTCCATAAGTTATTTCTTATTGATAATCTTGTTTTTCAAGGTCACGGGCGGTTGTACTCTATAAGCATTTCACTGCATATCGTACTGTGTATGACTGTGTATGTAAGTGAAATTTGAATTTGAATTGATGCAGTGGTTGACTGGTGTTGGACATGACAAACAGCATTTTGTTCAAGGTCCTCCACCAACTCCAGCATGTCAAGCTTAATGCCAACCACAGATTCCGCTCTCCTAACAACCTTGTTCAATCGTATGGCATCCCTGCATTTGAGGTTCCGTCTACAGCATAGAAAAGAATACTGGCCACCCCTGATTGTTAGGACATCTGTACCAGCTTTTCGCAGATGCTAAAAAAAAAATCCCAATTTTCCATTGAAAGAACATCTGACTCTGACTATTTTGTATAGATGTTCTGTGTTTGCTGGACAGTCCAGTTTAATCCTAGTTATTTATATGTCCTCAATGTGTTAACTCCCTCAATGGTAGTAGTGTGGACCTAAGGTAGTTTGACGAAAAGCAATCTTGAGTCACCAGCATATATCATGTCTACATGTGGAATAAAGGTAACATTGGCTGTATTTTTTTTGTCTATTGTTCTTTTCATTTTGCCTATGATGCTTTTTTTTTTTTGCATGTACAGACATACAGAGGCTGCTAATGCCATACATCGGTTTGAAAGGTCTCTACTTCGTGGGATACTTCGTGTTTGGACTGGGCACAAGTCTGATCGGTCTGTTTCCAAATATCATCTCTACGCTGACACTGTGCTGTGCGTTTGGTGTGATGTCCAGCACACTTTACACCGTCCCATTCAACCTGATCTCAGAGTACCACAAGGAGGAAGAGGTGTGTGTGCGTGTGTGCGTGTGTGCGTGTTTGCGTGTTTGCGTGTGTGCGTGTTTGCGCGTGTTTGCGCGTGTTTGCGCGTGTTTGCGCGTGTTTGCGTGTGTGTGTGTGTGTGTGTGTGTGCGTGTGTGTGCATGTTTGTGTGTGTGTCTGTGTAGAAATTTAGGAAACATCTCATGCTTATATGGATTGGAATTTACATCCAGGTTTTTTTTTGCTTAGAGGAAGTATGGGGAAAAATAATGCATATGAAATGATTGACAGCTGAACCAAAGATGATGCACAACATCATCACATTATATCCATCACCTTCAGACCCTAATGCAGGATTAAAGTTGGAGTAAAAGTCATCATATTTATAATTTTTATTCGGTCTGTGTGAAATCCATTTGCTTTTTCCTGCATAATATATATATTTTTACGTCAAGAATTAAACTCCCTAGTATAGTAGTATCCCTAGTATAATCTACAGTGAGGTAGTGTGATGAAATATTTTACTTTGTTTATTGTTACATCTACAAGCTCAGTAGGGATGTCCTAATATCATTATCATACTTCTAAAATTGTTCCAATACTATTGCACCAATACCACTTTGCTCCCTACGCCGTCCATACCCACAGACCTTCCTCCCACTCGTGTCAAAACGGGGTCAGTGTTGACACCCTTGGTGAGATACTGAGGTGAAAATGGAAACAACAAGAAAGAAAGAGAACAAAAACACCTTGAACGTGAACTTCGGGAACAGCGGTCGGGTCAGCTTGTGTTCTGTCCCCGCTAAGTTAAATATCATCAAGTGAAAGTTTAAGTTTTAGCAAAGTGCTAACTTTGCAGTACATCTCTCTAGGCAGTCTGTCTTGCTATCTCAGCTTAGCAGCACATCTCTTTATTTTTCCTGTCTTGTTTGTTTTGCAGCCACTTCCTTAGCTGTGTTCTGTGACAAAAATTGCAAAAGTGAGAGCAAAATACAACAATTTATTTTATTTGATAAGCGTAAATGGGCAACGGTGGAATGAACATTATCTCAGAAAAAATAACCGTGTCATGAGTGAAAATACACTTATTTGTGAGAGTGCATGCACTCATGTGTGCGCCCTCGAATTTAAATTTATGTCTTATCACTCGTGACATGAAACAGTGCCTTCAAAATAACATTTACATTTTTTAAAAATATTTATTCTAGGTTTTCAAACATTGGCAGTGATGGAAAATGGATGACCTTTTTTAGACATGTAGATAATAAAGGTTTTGTCTCTACATTGGGCAAAACTCTCTCTTTCTATGGTACCTTTAAGTTTCATACATTGGAAGACCTGAAATTAGTCACAGAAAGATTTTTGCCTATATCTGTCCAGCCAGATTTATTTTCAATTTTCATGCAAAACTGGCTGTAAAATATAGCCAGAATTTAATGAATTTAATTTAATGAAACTTTGTTTTTCACCTGAGGTTAAACCTGCACCATAACTGAAATCAAAATGTTGAGTAAAAGTGATGTTATGAACAGTTATGTGTCAGATCTAATAATCTACTTTAAATTAGAAAAGCTACTTACTCAATGTGAACAAACACCTGTTATTAATTATAGTACATAAATATATACAATAGTTATTAATTAGAAAAACTAAACAGAATATTTTTACTGGGATTAGTTAATCTTTTTCTTTTTTTATTTCTCATCTGTGATTCACTCTGTGATTATCGTAAACAAGGCATAAGTTACTCAACCTTACAAAATGTTATTTCTTTGTATTAATAGGTTAGCTGGATGGTTCTGGCGTACATGCAGACAGGCAGACATGTACAGTACTGTATGTGGGCTTCAACCTAAAAGAATAATATCACTGATTACATTAAAGCTAATCATCTTATTTTTAGCTTTATTTCAATTTTGTTCGAAATTGAATTTGTATAGCACTTTTAACAAGTGTCATTGTCGCAAAGCAGCTTTACATAATCAAAAGAAATTATGGAAGTTTGTATGAAATGTGAATGTTTATGAATCAAAATGATTAGATTGTCCCTAACCAGTTAGTTATTGAAGGCTCAGGTAGACTGTAGGAAACTCCAGTCATGAACTATTGAGCGACTGCAGTCACAAATCCTCAGAGAACAGCTGTCTGCATCAGTCAAGGCCAGGACCATCTTCACGGTAAATTGGAAGCTTCCCAAGTCACCACACGCATCTCAGGCAACGACACGGGGCAGCCAAGCAACAAGATCTCCAACCAGAAGTGGGGCAACAGGACAAGTCAGACAAGTCCAGAGGGCAGAGGAGTGACATGTGTAGCTCGACAGAGAAAGAAAGAGAGAGAGAGAGAGGAGAAAAGATAACAGTTAGGATAACAGTAAGATAACGTATAGCAATAAATTTAGTATTAAAAATTTTTTACAAGTTGCTGAAGTGTGTATAAATTTTTTATTGACTCTGTATACTGTATATTGTCATAAACACACTCCTAAACCTTGTGGTAAGCCTTCCCAGAAGAGTTGAAGCTATTATAGCTCCAAACGGTGGGCCAACATCATGTGGATTAAGAATTGGATATTACTCAAGTTCATATCCACGTGAAGGCAGGCCAGCAAATACTTTTGCCAATATATCTTCAAGGGGAACTTTTTTAAAAGCATACATACAACGTAAGAGGTGGGATTGGTGGTTCAGATGGCTAAGGCTCTAGGTTGTCGATTTTCAGATCCAGGTTCGACCCTCACCGTCAGTGAGTTGCCACACCCCATACTACCCAGCCACTGCTTGCAGTGCCAGACCCATTCGAGAGATCTTAATTTAACATTTGTTAATGTTTGAGATTTTATGAAACTTCCTAATCTGTTTCAGCTAACCAGTTTGTGGTTCTTTCTCCCAACATTGCAACGTTTTAGAATACAAGTAAATCTGAGTACTGATTAATTGTGCGTAGCTGTGTAGAGTGTACATGACTTCAGCACTAACATTGCTGTTGTTTATTGTTGTCGCAGTAATCATTTTTCATTAATTGCATTTAATTGCATTTAATCAAATATTCTTTTAAAACAAAACAGAAGATTAAGTGGATGACGTGAGAAAAAGCACTTCAGAAGGATTTATGAGGAGTTTACTCCACAGAGAGACGCTGTGCATGCAGAGCAGTGTTACGGTTCATGCACTAGTAGTGCAGTATCAAGTGATATGCCTCAGACGTGACGCATTACAAATAGTTCTGTTCAAGTTGTGCTTTGGGACAAAATCACGTCTGGTATCAGTAATCGGTATGGCCAAGTACCCAAATACTTCTACTCACAGTATGACAAAAAGGGACATCCCTTATTTGCAGGAAGGTCAACAGAACATTCCTGTTACCTTACATGTACTACTAGGTATATTTTATAAATAGAGATCCTCTTTTAAACCTCTTAAACAAAATATGAGAAATCATAAAGCATTACAAATTATTTTACCACTTCACATCATCACACAATTTCACCACGTATTATTTTATGTATGTGGTTATGTACTATTCTTTAATAATTTAACCATAAATATTTACATTTAGTAGAAGTGTCTTTAGCATTTGTTTAAACAAATGCCTTCTTCTCGTCAGCTACTGTATGTTAACATGATTAATTGGGAAGGCTGAAAAAAATGCAACCAGTTTGTAAATCCATCAGCCACTGGAACTCTGACTGATTAATATTCTGAGTGCTGATTAGAAACTGAGGTCTCTAGGGTAGGGGGGTGGGGGGTGGGGGGGGTTGAGGGGTTGGGGAGTCAAGCTTTTTAATTATGTTTTGCTTTACAACGACTAACTATTAATGAATTCTTTTATTATCAATCTTGAAACAGTAGATTACAAACTCGGGTATCTGAAAGGCTGATCTATCCTAGAATTTAAAATCAACATTGACGTTTCATTTTATACTGTGTCCTAAGCATAAATGTTTTAAAGGCGAAATGTTTATTACAGTTTAGTCTAAAACACCACACCTTTAAAAGATAAGTATGTTTGCCTGCAAGTTAATGGGTTAATTGGCAGTTTATCCGTACTTTCCCAATCTGGTGAAAGATGCTGATGAATTATGAGCTGCAGTTCTTTACAAATTTTTACAGGCATACAATATTATATTTTAGAACCTAATTACCTTGGAAGAAATTCATACATTTGAAGGCTATTAGAAAGCTTTCAAGTTGGTAAGAACATTAGTCAGAACATGGGCACCATGTATAAGGTGGAAGGTAGCAGTTTCTTTTTTAAGAGAATATAGAAACAATTCTTTTTTTTTTTTTTAAATAATGGGGATTTCATTTTCCCAGTCAAAAGCTGCTGATTATTCTTTTCAGTAGGGGTTTAAATAAGTACATTTTCTGTCCAGTTTGATGCATCTTATGCATTGGAAGGTGGATTTACTTTTTTTTAAATATATTTTTTAATTGTTTTTCTTGTTGTCGTTTTCATGAGTAAGGCTACAATTCATGCATTTAAATGTAGGAGAATATATATATATATATTTCTTTTTTGAGTGTCCATAAGATATTCATGACAATATGTATTTTTTACCCTGTTAATTGGATTTGTTTTATCTTAAAATGCATTCACTAAATGTAATGACTTTTGATTGATTATTTGCATTCTGTCCTGCAGGAGAAGAGAAAGCAGAGTGGGAAAGACATGTCTCTTCAGAGCAGAGGGACGGGAATGGATTGTGCAGCTCTGACCTGTATGGTGCAGTTAGCTCAGATTATAGTGGGAGCTGGACTCGGAGCTCTAGTTAATGTAGCCGGTAGTGTGGTAGTGGTGGTTCTGTCAGCTTCAACCATGTCCCTCGCCGGCTGTGTCTTTATTACCTTCTTTATTAAACATGTACACTGAACTAAACACATTGAAATAAACACAACGACTATGTTTCTTGTCTCTTTCATATCAATCTCATACTATGACTCTTTTATTCACTTTCTGCCTCACATTTTTGTCAGCTACAAACCCACTATTTTATGGGTAATTCGTACCATGTTAATAATCTCATAATTCTCACAAACAAGTTTTTATTTCAAAGTGACCTTTTTGAAATGTTCATCACCTCAGAACATTCCACAATGATTTGTATTATTATTATTTTAGTTCCCCAAATAAAGTTAATGGAATTAATGGTTGTGGTAATGGGGTCAGATTTAGAAACAAGACAAATAAAAATCATTACAATTATTTAATTCCTCTTCTGTAAGCACTTTATTCAAGCCAGTGTCATTGGAAACTTAGGACATCACAGGTGACTCAACCTTATGCTTACACACATTCATTTTTTGTAGTAGAAGCTTCCTAGAATCCAATGTTTTTTTCATTAAAGAAAGTGAATTTGAATATTTTTGTGCAAGTCAGAAAAAAATATGTACAGTATCTGTTTTTTTTTTCATGTAACAAAAAGATATAAATTTGTGTGTTTTATAATGACTATAGGTACTTTTTAAGATGCCAATGTCCTGGTCACAAAAGCAAAGAATGAAGAGAATAATAGCTATCCTCTATACCTTTGCAAAAGTATACAACAATTACAATGTAACACCAATACGAAGGTCCAAATTAATAAAGTACTAAATAAACAACTAAATACATGTATTACATTTTGAGAACTCTAGAGTTTGTTAAAATAAATATTTACTATAACATTGTACATAAACATTTATTTTTGTATAAGTGTTTTATTGTGTCTATGTTAAATGTTTAGGGTCAGGTCTCCATTTATGTATTTAATTGTATGAGAATAAAAGTTGTCTATTTTGTTGTGCATAGAGGTTACCCTAAATAGTTTTTTTTTTAATGAAATCTTTTTTAAATAGTTTTTGTCTTTTTTTTTTTGTCTTCCCTCTAATTAGTGTTTAAATAAAGTATATGTTTGGAAACAGTTTATTGAACTGGTGCTAATGAAACAAAAAAAATGAGGAAAAACTGAGAGGCCAGATGCCTATAGATCATAGAAACTGGGTTATACAATACAACATACAATATCAAACTTTATTTTTTAAAGTTTTTTTTAAATAAATAGCTGTGAGAATTTGACTTTTCTAAACACATAATTATTAACCCTTTTGTTTCCATCATCAATATGCAGAAAAATGTATAGAAGTACAAAATGTTTTTAAAGTCATAAAAGTTCAATTTTGCATCAATTATTAAATTGTCCATTTATTAAGGATTGTATTAGCACTTGTTTATACAGAAAATGTATATCTATTATAAACTTATTAGTAATTAATATTTTTTTTGTATTTTAAGAGTAATACAATAAATTAAGCTATTTCCAGATTAATGAATGAATGTAAATCCTTTAAAATCCTTATATGAAGTGCCATGAATTTTTATACAATGTACAAAGGTATGGGGAATACTTACAGTATTCCTAAGTACTGTATCTTCAGTGTATGTCTTTTAGACAGTTTAAGAAGTGTCTGGTTAAAAAGAAAGAAATGCAAAATTATCATTATTATGTAGTTGCTTTATTTAAATATTCGTGGTTTAGATGATGTTGTTGTTTTTTACTTTCCTTAACGCACATGTTTATGACACACAATGTTCTTGACTGGGTATTTTTGAATACTTGACCTAAACACAGATAATTACCGCAAACTGTACACACCCGTAACATGTCCTCTGGATTATTAAACAAAGAATCAAAAAGTAAAACTTAAGAAGCAGCTGCTTGAAATGTACATTTACTGCATTTCGTCAAAAGAAGAGTCAAAGAAGAAAAAGGGGGTTTTAAAATTAATGAACGAATTTATGTTTAATTGAATAATTACTTACAAATAAATAAGACAAATACTTCATTCATTCTTTTGATTAATGTGGGTAAAAACAATATATATTTTTTGTTCTTGATAATGAATAAATGAATCGATGATCGAATGGTTTTGGGGAGATTACATGTATTTGCACGCAATTTATGTTATTTGGAAATGTTCTCCAGTCAGTTACTGTAAGTTCAGAGTGTCAGAATTCGGCTCTTTCCATCACATTTCCCGGAGGCCCTTTGAAAGTTTCTGTTTTTGGGTGAGCGGAAAGCAACACCAACGCGATCTCCTAGTATAACTTCTTTCACGTCCAGTCTAAGTGCTGTTCGGCAAAACATCGTTTCTGCCGTTATAGACCACCACGCCGGGCGGGTAGAAGACGAGGCCGGGGTCGGGTGTGATGAGCGGCACCACGGAGCGCGGCTGCTTCTCGTGCTCTGGTTTGCTGGAGGCCGTGAAGGGTCGCGTGTTGGTACTGGAGGGCGAGGTGATCTGCCAGAAGAGATCCCTGAGCGCCTTCCTGAACTCCCTCCTCATGAGACAGTAGAGCAGCGGGTTGAGGCAGCTGTTGGAGTGCGCGAGGCACACGGTCACTGGGAACACGTAAACCTGCGCGGTGTAGTACTCGTAGCTAAAGTGCACGGCGTTCAGCTTGATGAGAATGCCCCATGCGGTCAGTGCCTGGTTGGGCAGCCAGCACAAGAAGAAGCACAGCACCACGATGGTCACTGATTTGGTCACTTTGGAGCGCCTCCTTGCGCTGGACGCGTTCGCGCGCTTGTGCGTTACGAAGCGCAGCAGCAGCAGGTAACACACTGAAATGATGCCAAAAGGCACCAGGAAGCCGAGCAGCACCTTCTGAGCGTGATAGAGCCCGAGCCAGAACTGCGCGTTACTGTTGCGATCGGGGAACTTCACCAAGCACAGGTCCTCGTTGGACACGGTGGCCGTGGTGGAGAAAATGGCGTGTGGTAACGCGGCCACGACCGCTGCCGCCCAGATCACGGCGCTAACGCAGCGCGCGGACGGACGTTTGCGCGCGCGTCCGCTCTTCAGCGCCGACGCCACGGAGCGGTACCTCGCCACACTCATGGCGGTCAGGAAGAACACGCTGGCGTACATGCTGGTAGCTGTGACATACGACACGATCTTGCACATCGCCCTGCCAAAAGGCCAGGTGAAATCCAGCGCGTTTTCCACCGCCCAGAACGGCAGCGTGAGCACGAACTGGAAGTCGGTCACCGCCAGCCCGGTCACAAACAGGTTGATGGACGATTTTTTCCACGCGTGTTTAGATTTCATGAGATGCAGCACGAGCAGGTTGCCGACCAGACCGAGCGCGCACACCACCGAGTAAATGGTGGAGATGAGGATGCGCAGCACGGCTGACCCGTCGCTCGCCAAGTCGCTCCTCTCGCCGAGCTCCGGGAAGTCCGCCCAGGAGAGGTTCGCGCTTTTGTTGAGCATCAAACTCGCGTTGCGCTCGGTGATGTCGCGAACTCCAGAGCTGCTCTGCATCGCCGACGCTCATCGTATCCGCTGCGTGCTTCGTGTTAACTCGTGAAACACTCGTAATGTCATACTTCCCATGTGGAAGCAGCTATACCGGAATAAACAGAACGTACAAAACAGACATCTGTTACAGACCTAAAGCTTAACACAATGTAAACACATTCCTGGTGCGCCAAAGAAATCCCGTTTCAAGTTTGTAAAGCATGTAGAGTAAAGCGGATCTGAGCTGCTCCACCTCTCTCTCTCTCTCTGTGTGTGTGTGGGCTTTATGCTTATGCTTATGTCTTATGCACGCGCGTCGCTGTGGGTCGGTCGCGCGCTTTTACGCTCCAGAGCACTTGGTGGAAATCTTTAACAGCTCGACTGTTTACTCACAGGTTGCGATTTTAATCAAAAATGGTATGTCAGATTTGAACTGCCTAAGAACAAACATGATCAGTTTCAGTGCCCTGCAATTAGCCGCGCGCACCTGTGACAATTTCACCCCTTTATTCTAGAGTAAAGCCATAATTATATTATATATCTACAGTCTCATACAATTTCATCCCTTTTTTCATTTCACCATTATGGATATAGTGGTATTATTTAAAATCCCATTTTAAATGTGTACCATCCATTCTAGTGCCATCAGAAAGAGGATGTTTTCAAGTCTGGTTCCTCTCAAGGTTTATTTTTTTTCTCCTATCATCTCAGGGGTTGTCCTCTGGCCACCATCAGGGCTCTAAATCTGCTTCCTATATTCCTTATGCGATGCACCATACAAATATTATTAAATAAATTCAAACACAACCATGTGTCTGTTTGTGCCCAGTGGTGAGCAGGTAGCGCTCTCCAAAACCCTAAACCAAGGTTTCAATGCATCCTGGATATTTACGTGCTAGAAAGAGAAAAACCCTAAATAATCTGAAAATATCTTTAAAAAAATGATCTAGTGAGGAACGGAGAATCCATTACCTTATTTTCTACAAAAAAAAAAAAAAAAATTGTATTGCATTTGTAAATAAACCATTGAGATCTTGCCACACAGCAAGGTCATCATATAGAAATGTCTTCTTCTTTGTCTTTCGGCTATTTCCTTTCAGTTTTGAGGCAAAATTTCAGGTTTCATATCTTGGTGGAACATAAACTTGCCAACAAGGGTAGCAAGGCACTTTTGACTTTTTGAGTCTTAATCAGTGAGTATTGAATCACTTTCCTACCTTCAAATGGTATAATTGAGGGTACATTTGTAATGCCAGTATCAAATAATGGTCTGAAACCATGCTAATTTACCATTACCATGTGACAATATGTGATAGGAGCCACATACATTCTGGATGTGCTATACAGTACATGCAAGTATACACTTTTACATAAATAATCATTTCACATAAAATGACAGGGACCTGAAAGTATTTCTCAAATAGTGATAGAAATTAAAGAAATTGTTTGAAAGAGTTGTTTTCTGCAAAACTACAGAATCATCTTACATCTTAAATGAAAGAGGGAAAAAAAACTGAAAAAACATTCAAACTGGTGATCTCATATGGCCATGATGCCACATGACTGGGAGCCAAAAGAGCAAAATCAACTCTGAATGGTAGAGATTAGCTTACACGAAGTCAATCACAGGGACAATAAGAAGTGGTGTGCTTCTGGGAGCTTCTGTATGTTAAAAAAAGAGCTTGGCTCTGAGACTGTTGCTCAGCACTGCAGTTGGCCTCTGATGTGTTTCAGAGGAAGCATGTGCACATCCCCAGCTGATAGCTGTTGTATATTAAGCAAACGCTGCCTAGTGATGGCAACTAGTGTGACCGAAATGGTGGAAAATGGGGAGAAATTCCCGGCATAAATGCAGCAAGGAGTTTGTTGCTAACATCAGTATTTATCTTGTTGAGTGTTTATTGTCTCACTGACAATTCAGGATTTTGAAGAAGCACAGACAACTGAATGAACTTTACTTAGAGCTGTGCAGAAGCATTTTCATGACTTTAAAAAATCCACTGAAGCCCCACTCAGTCCAAGATAACAAGGCCTGCTAATATGTAATTTACAATGGTTTACTGAATACAGAAGTAGCCAGGAATGTAAGTGCATGAACACATGCATGTGCTGCTTTGACGATCACTATGGCTACATTAACATTACCATCCACATGGTCCAATTCCAGTTAGTTTGGTCAGATTGGATTTGCACATCATGATGGTTCACATTCATAATTACAAGTGACTTTTATCTGACTCAAATGTGGATTTGTCTGTCCTCTGAAATGGCATGCATGCGCACATCAATAAGCCATAGCTTGCAGCATTTTTCTGTTAAAACATCACACAATCATTCCATCCATAGATGTGAATAACCAAAACTATGTTTTGGATTTTGAGAGGCGGATAACTAGCAGTTAGTCAGCTGTATTAGTTGAGGTCCAGAAGAAGCGAGTGCGCTTTTTTTTTTTTTTTTTAGCAGCAATTGCTTACAAAAAGGCAAGAAGTCACATGACCACACGTCAGATATATATTTGCTCCAGGACGTCAGATATATATTTGCATACAGTACGAAAGTGATCAAACATCAGATCAATGTCACATTAGGGTAAAACATTGCAATTGACTAATTTCTAATTTCATGCTATAATGTGAACATAGCCTAAATAAACCATAACAAAGATCAACATAAACATGGTAGGATAAAATAATCAGATGTCTCGTGCTCTGTAGCAAAAAGCTATTAATGTATCCCTAGTTACATCCTATCTTCCTCTATGAAGTGTCTGTTTATCTGTAGCTTTTAAAAAAATCCAGGTTTAATTAATTGATCTGCCACTGTTGCTCGGTTGCAATAAAAACCTGCTGGTACACTGACACTTTCCTGAAAAACAGCTTCCAGGCTGGGAAAAAGTATTGGCTCATTTTGGTGGAACTGAATCAATGTTTTTTTTTTCCTGCCTCTAATAAGAAATCTCTCTCTCTCTCTCTCTCTCTCTTTCCTTTCAGGTTCAATAAAGTATCTATCTATTTAAACTGATTCTCAAATTCATTCTAAAAGGATCAGGATCTGTTGTAGAGCTCTATATAGAACCTTATGCTATTTTGGTCCGTCCGAGCGACATGGGTCACACCGGGCAACAACGATAACGATTGTCATTCACACACTAGTGGCAATTGGGGAATGGCAATTAGCCTAACCTGCATGTCTTTGGAATTAGTAATAGTAGTACTGTAGTATTAGCAGAAGTTTTTCCTTCTTCAATAGTTTTCACTCCTAGTGACACTTTATGTTTGACTGCACAGTTAAATGTGTGTACTGTATATATTTATAATAAAAAAAAATTCTGTTATTATTTTATGACCTGATTCTGAGCTTTTGCAATACAAGTGTATATGAGCCTTCATACAATCTTTTGGATATACATAGCTATGCACTATTTTGCGCATCATTAAACTCAATGCCGATATTGTAATTTTCTCTGTCCTCCTAGAATAAACAGAGCCTGAGGCATGCTGGGTAAGGTGTATGGAAAGCGTTAGACAAAATGTCTCGGCATGTGAGGCGGGGATGTTGTGTGCGTGTACAGTACATGCAAAACCAATGCCCATATTGTCAGAATCTCACTTCAAGCTTTTCGGAAAAGGTGGCAGCTATGCCACGTATATTTTAGGAATGAAAATAATATGGTACATTTGAAATTAACAGGAATGATTAAACCGCAGACATTTTAGATTTCTATTGTGGAACGGACTTAACGCAATTGGTTAAATATGGCAACTAGATACACTGGATTATTAACAAGATGTCATTTACAATCCACCATGAAACTCTGAATGCTTTGAAAGAATGAAATAGAACCTGTCAGAGACTTTTATATTTAAGACTGTCTTGAAAGCCAGACGGCAAGACAAATACACTCTCTCAGACTATTAGCCACTGTTAGACTTCAAAATCACAATCTTCCAAGCAAAGTCAGAGAGTTCTGTTTCACAAGAGCACTTCAAAAGCTCTTTGCAAACTTTTCCCTTGCAGCCTATGCTTAATGAAGCTCCCTGTGTGTGCCAATCATTCAGATATCTGTAATTAAACACCAGAGGAAACAGAAATCAAGGACGCAGTGGCAGGAGCAGGACTGCAGACTGGACCAACAAGATGTCAGACGCCATGGTGGGTAGCAGGACATGGGTGGATTTATGGTCACAGTTTAAGAGGGGGGAAAAATCACTTTCTTAGTAGTTTAATCTACTGAATTTTTTGTTTACTCGTTAAATGATGAATCATTTGTTCCCAAGTATAATCTGGGCAGCTGTTGACTGAAGACTCTATGTTGAAATGTTTATTATAAAGGTCAGCAATAGGTGGCAGTAAAAAGACATCATGTATTTCTCCTGGTGTTCTCTCACACAGGAAATTGTTGATGGCTTAAGGATGCAAATCCTGTCACTAGTATCACACTTTAATGTCATATCGTTTGTACCCAGGTGATATCAATTGTTTTATTTTGTTTTATTCGAATAAGAATATCTAATAGATGCTCTGCACTTTTAAAATGAATTTGGTATTACTCTTTAGTCTTCATGATTAAATTAGACTTTCATTAGAGTTTCAGGAGAAATAATAAAGGCGATGAGAGAGAGAGATAAAAAAAGAAACTTTTTTTCATGGATGTTCCACCAAATTATAAATCTTATCAAAGTTGTCAACAAAGAAGGGGAGGATTGCCTCAAAGGCACAATATTATAAACAATATTGGAACAATTTTACGAGTACACGTCGATGCACAAACACGAGTACAGGAGAAGCTGACTGCAGTGACAAAGGAAAGCATTAAAAGTTTTGAAGCAAAACTGAAATAAACCAAGACTGCAAACAAAGGAAGTGGCCAAATACAACGTGCCTGTTTATAGTGTGCTTGAACACATCATGTGTCACATTGTTCCTTTGTGCATGTGCATTAGACGTGTGATCTGTTCAGATTAGTGTCAGATATACTGTAGGTCACACTGAAAACACAATATGAACACAAAAAAATGTAACAAAATAATCAAACACATAATGGGCCACTTTTACTTGCAGTGTAAAATTTATTATTTGTTATAAGCTGATGAGGACAACATAATAGATATTTAGCACTTGATGAATGAAACATACATGAAACATTAAGTTTAAAGAGGATGCATTTTCTTTTTCCTAAGTTGTTGATTTTAGTTAAATTTCAATTAACTACAGCCATCAGATGCCTGTTTTAGACTAGAGACGGCATTTAAGTGTTAAGTCAGATTTGGTCTTAAATCCCGGAATAACAAGATGTTTAAGAGCCAACAAGCATATACAGTACAACATAGTTGGCAGTTTATGATCAAGTAGGTCACAGATTCGGCTCTCGAATTTAAAAGGAAATGTAACCATTTGAGCACCAGAATTCAACTAGTGATGAATAATGAAGGGTTTTGCTCGGCCCCAACAAAAAAGGGCATAAACGGATTTATGAAAATATGTTGAAAATCGATTTTTCTCTCAGTTGAATAATGGATATTTTTGTAAAGCTTGGTACAGATAAATGCGTGTCCAGTGAATTCATGGAAAGAAATTATTTATTTCATTAATCCAAAGAAAATATACTGTCTTATGCAAAAGTTTAGGCACCCCTTAATACTGTAAATAATGTTACAGCTAACCCTAACTCCGTGATTTTTTAATTTGAAAATATGATAACACAGTCTCTCTTGGAGGCGGCACGGTGGTGTAGTGGTTAGCACTGTTGCCTTGCACCGCCAGGGTCCGGGTTCGATCCCCCGGCATTCTCCAGGGTGTACCCTGCCATGTGCTCGAAGTCTCCTGGGATAGGCTCCAGGCCCCACGTGACCCTGAATACAGGATTAAGCGGTATAGATGATGAGTGAGTCTCTCTTGGAAATGGAAAATGCACAATATTTTCAGCAAACATTGGTGCATAGTTACTTTTTATGTCATAAATTGAACAAAGATTAAAAAAAATAAACACATGGTGCTGTGCAAAAGTTTGGGCACCCTACATAATCAGTACTTAGTAACACCTCCTCTGGCAGATACCACCGCTTGCAAACGCTTTTTATAGGAGGTAAAAGTCTTTCAATTCTTGTACTTGGGGATTTTTTTCCATTCTTCCTTGCAAACGGCTTCTAGTTCTGTAATATTCTTTGGTTGTCTTGCATGCACAGCTCTTTTAAGATGTACCCACAAATTTTCAATGATGTTTAAATCAGTGGACTGTGATGGCCGTTCCAAAACCTTCAGCTTTTGTCTCTTGAGGTATTCCATAGTGAATTTCAAGGTATGTTTAGGATCATAGTCCTGTTGTAAAAGCCATCCTCTTTTCAGCTTCACCTTTTTTTTTTTACAGATGGTGTGATGTTTGCCACTGGCTGCAAAAAATCACCAAAATCTGTTGTTTAGCAAGGGGTGCCTAAAGTTTTGCATAAGAGTTTTCTGTCAAAAACAGCCAGATTGTCAGATAAACTAATTATCTAATAAGGATCCGGGTGATGTTACAGAGAAATGTGTATGACTTTCATACACATTTCAATGACTTTCATACAGTTTGTCGGAAAAGTTAAGGTTTTATATCTGTATGTTACCGAATGCAGACCCTGTCTCATCACCACTTCACTTACCTTAAACGGTCAATAAAGTTTTATTCGTTAAATTACATGGTTTCAATCGGCTCAAGTGGAGCATCAATAGTTGTCAATAAGTAAAATGTTTGATAAAATGAAGATGAAAATAAGATCAAATTAATCAACACCTTCTGACCCGTCACGATACAGAATTCAACAGTACAGTTCTTGCTTTTGTCCAGTTTGTTTATTGACTATAATCGTTTACTTGGATGTATATGATTTATTTTGTAAGTCAAAAAAGATATTCATTTGAATGCAACCACATACTTGTCTGTTTCTGAATCAACAGAAAATACTTTGAATGTGTAATTCGTTTTCATTAGCAATTACACTGGAAGGAGTAAATGGAGACGAATTTGCTGTAATTGCAGCCTGCAGCTGACTCGATGCCCACAATGACTTATTTTCAAATCTGTATAGTAGAAATGGTGTCAGAGGAATAATTACACAGAACAACTGAAGCCAAAAGAGAGACTTTTCTTATTCTCTTATATAAAAAAGCCTCCAAAATAATAACACCAAACTCCAGAGTTACCAAACTTTTTTCAAAGGGGAAACTACAGTATTAGGCTGATCCAAGTCATTATCACCAAATAGTCACCAAATCATTATTCATTTATTGTATGAATTATGCTATATAATTGCACATACTTTGTAATTGCATATGTCTTTTGATATATAAGGCAGATGCATCTGGCTCCCAAATAAATATTATAGTATTTCCAGGTGTAAAATCATAACATCTTGCTTTTAGCTAAGCGTTACAACTTTAGTCAGACAATATCAGTCAGTAAGCTCACCTGCAGCCTTAGTCACCTCTTACAAGTACTGTAAGCTTACTGTGTTAACACAGAACGGCATCGTGTAGTGGTTAGCACTGTGGCCTTGCATATTCAGGGTCAAGAGTTTGATTCCCGGCCTGTGTGTCTGGAGTTTGGTGGGTTTCCTCCAGGTGCTCTGGTTTTCTCCCACAGTCCAAAGACATGCAGATGAGGCTAATTGGCCTTCCCAAATTGCCCCTAGTGTTTGAGTGTGTGTGTACTTGTGCCCTGCAATGGATAGGCATCCATGGTGTATCCTGCCTTGTGATCATCATCATTCTTTTTTCCATGATACCGCCTTAATAATTCCTGCAAATGCCAAAGGTGGTAGAGATATTAAAAGGCCTCTTTTCCTATATGAATGGATCATGACAGACCCTGCATGTTGTGATCGCCATGGTACTAGAAACTGTCCCCTCTTTTCACTGATGATTCTTCTTTTGCTTTTTTTTTTAATGCACTATCAACTTTTTTTTTTTTTTTTTTTTGCTAACTTTCAGGAGGAGGTTGTTCCTGACACCAGTGTTCCAGGTTTTCTTCTGGACGCTATAAGTTGCTCCTATATATAGCGTCCTATATGGTCCTGTTGCTTACTTTCCTTTAGGTTTTCCTTTCAGTTGCCTCCTTCACTGCTCTGCACAAATTGTATGACACATGTTATTTTCCATGTTTCTTGATCTCAGAGTGTCATGAAAGCAGGGGCGCCGCTAAAGGGGGAAAAGTTAGGACGATTCTAAGGGCCCACGCCCTTTAGGGGCCCCCAGAGATCTGCTTTATTAGTAATAACACTACTAGCAGTAAATTAAAAGAAATTAGAAATGTATCTACAAAAGAGTTACAGATGAAAAAACATTACAGTTTATTTCTGCATCTCCAGTCAAATCACACCCCTCTCTGATTCACTGTATGGTTCAGCCCATCCTACCTAGCGAAGAGTGTCACTGCTGAGTACAGGTGTTGAATTGTAAAAGCAGATATGTCATCACGTTCAACAAAGAAGCATAAGTCCGGTCATCAGAAATGACAAGCGAGGTTACAGAGAGCAGAGAGAAAGAAAACGGGCCGACAATTACTCACTAAGTTTTTCAAAAAGAAAGGTATATGTTTATTCACGAAGCTTCCTTTGATGTAATGTTAATGTTGGTGCGACTTGCACAGCTAACCACTATCGGATACTCAATACAACAGGCTACGTTTAGGGTTGAAACGATTCCTCGAGTAACTCGAGTAATTCGATTACGAAAAATGATCGAGGCAAAATCTTCTGCCTCGAAGCTTCTTTAAATTTTTTAAATAAATTTTAAAAGCTTGCGTTATGTTTTTGCGCAATTATTTGTTGGACGTGACGCAGCGCGCTTCCGGATGCAAGCCGCCAGTAAACACAGACGAAGAAGAAGCGCTTACGTCAACGCGGAAGGAGACGCAAACAGTTAGCGGTGTAATTTGAGGGAGCGATGAAAAAACTTTTATCAATGAAAATGTTTTCAGCAGCAGAAAACGTTGCTTCAAAGCGCAGGGCAAGTCTCAGTTCGGAGCAGGTTGACATGCTTACCTCTCTTCATTGCAATCACACGCTCCTTTAAAGACTAGTGTGCACACACACGTCCAAGAGAGAGACATTTATATTCTGATGAATATATTGACTTAAAACACAATGTACGGACTCTTGTTCTTGTCCATGGATTTTTGCATCCTAAATGTCATCACAAAGTATTCCAATAAGATGTCAATAAAGGCTTATGTTATGCCTGAGCTGTAGATTTTGAACCTTTTAGTTCTGAAAGTTAAGTTGCACAACTTAGTGTTTTTGTATAATTATTTATTTTAATGTGTGCCTTAGTTTTTTTGATACTTAAAGTCATTTGAAATACCTTTTCTGAGAAAAGGCTTTAAAATAAGAATGTATGGCACTGTAATGCACTTAATTCATCTCAGTCAACTTTAAGCTATTCCTTATATCGTGAATAATGACAGTGTTTATTTTTTTTTTATAAAATGCTGCATGCATTTAAAAAATTGAAGGTTTTCTAAAAAGAAAACCAATGAATCTTTCTCTTATATATACTGCTCAAAAAAAATAAAGGGAACACTTAGTCCCAGTTTGACTTGAACACCTCTCATATGTGCATGCAAGTTCAAGTCAAACTGGGACTAAGTGTTCTTTATTTTTTTGAGCAGTATATTTTACATTGCTGTTTAATTAAGCAAAAGTACATTTTATCCGATTACTCGATTAAATTTTTGATAGAATACTCAATTGCTAACATATTTGATAGCTACAGCCCTAATTATGTTTTTCACCAATGAAAATTAAATGTGTAATTTAGACATAGATATAGATCTTGAATTTGTAGCAGATATGACAGCAGTATCTTATTGGCTAACTTTGCTAGCGGACTTTAAGTACTACTGCCGTGTAAAATAGCAGATAACGATTTCACTAATAATGAGACGAAAGTAATAGGTCAGTACTATTACATTACAGACAAAAATTTTGAATAGCTAGGTTGGCTTGTATGTTTTGTGCGGAATGGGTGTGGTAGGGGGGGTCCAACCACATATTTTGTCATAGGGCCCAAAATTGCTAGCGGCGCCCCTGCAAGAAAGTAGAAAGGCCAACACCTGATAGTTAGGAGCTCCAGGTTGGATGTGCAGGAGCATGTAAAATGTACAACGCTACCATGCTCACACTGTTGCACCATCAGACACACAAAACCACACAGATAAGCAAGGTAGGTACAGAATGAATAAATGAATGAATGACATGATATTTAACCTATCCTGAGTCACAATAGTGAGCAATTGGTGCTCCATGTGCAGCCAGGTGGCCAACCTGAGCATTTCATTTATAGGAATTTGCACATTCAACTGTTCAGCAGTTTAAATACCTGTTAAGATTTTGAAAAAAAAAAAAACTGTTAAGGTCCATCATAGAAATGAGCAAAAAATTATTGTCCTATATAAATATAAGAAAGGTTTTGTCTGTATGTACATGGGTCAAAACTCACTCTTTTAATGATACTGTTTAAAGATTTTGTTTTCCCTTAATAATAAAAACCTTCATTTAAAAACTGCATGATGTGTTTACTTGTGTTATTTTTGACTAATATTTAAATTTGTTTGATGATCTGAAACATTAAAGTGCGACAAACATGCAAAAAAAAAAAAAGAAAAGAAAAAAGAAATCAGAAACAGGGCAAACACTTTTTCACACCACTGTATGTTACCTAGAGGAAGCATGTAAAGAGAAAAAAAAAGTGTTATATGCATAGAGTTTTAATCGGTTTCTGTGGGTAATATCTGCACATGTACATGTTCGTACATGCCCACTGAAGTGACATCACTCAGGGCAGATTTAGGGTTTGAATACAGCACTGCAGAATTTTGGATATTGACTAAATCTGTAAGCAGCTGAAAAAAGATGAAACAACTCCTACAGCACCACTGTCTTTTATCATGACCCCTGAATATTGTTCATGAATCATTTTGTCATTAATGAGAAGTTACAGCCAAAAGGGAACACTGCTGATGAATTTATTCCCCTTGATAAGAATGTGTCTCAGACATGACAATGACCAGACTATCCAGCGGGTCCTCTTATTCACAATTTCCCCAAATTCATCTTCTGCTCATGTAACATCATAGGAATGGAGCGCCAGCTCCTTTTTTCAGACATCTGTGATCTGGATAGTGCTCATGATCATCAGGAGAGATTGTAGGACAATATGACTGCAGTTGATCATAAATCAGAATAATCAATCAGAAACCCACTCAGGTCATCACATTAAACAATCAGAATAATACCAAGTGCAATTGCATTTAAAAAGCTAACGCACTAATGCAGGAAAGGAAGAGGAAAAATTCCCTTCCTACCATCATGAAGCGGGAGTACAACAATGCTACTGACTATTATAAACTATTAACAAGGTGCTAATGATATGATAGAGAATGGTACAATCAACTTTCCTTCACCAGAACGCATGACCAATGATGACAGGCCCATGCCCTATTTTATCCTCACTGATGATGTTTCGCCTTGAGGACTTATTTGATGAAGCTCTATAGTAGACGTGAACTTACACAAGAGCTCGTGATGAACTACTGGACATCTAAATGGTGATGTGTCGTGGAGAACACCTTCGGCAGCCTTGCCAATTCTTATTGTAAATATAGATCGAATATTGATGTAACTTATACAATGTGCTTTTATACTAAATAGATTTTGATGAAGCGTGATGTATAAATATTATTATGATACTGTATTTCATTTTTGAACATGCTCCAATTTTTCTCCTGACACTAATGATGCTGAGGAATACGACAGAATTCACACCAAAAGAGGCTGTAGGAAGCCGTAACCGACCTCTCCAGTGTTCATGACAAATTTGCATGGGTGTAAATTCGACTGAGTGGAATTGGGGTATAATATCTGGAAATTGGTGTAATCATCATTCCATGGCAGCTGTAATGGTGACTGTTTGCTCTCGGGACTATACAGGGATGACTTTTATTAGTGAGGAAAGAGACACAGACTACATCATTAAATATTATCACAATATACATTTGAGGTGAAAATAGTGAATTTTTTTTATTCATAGTTTCAGCTAATTAATTATTAAAACAAAAAGGTAGCTACATTTATACATAAATACTTTAAATGAAGAAATGTGAACAAAGTGAGGAATCAGGAGGTTATTTCTTTTTTTTTTGTAAAACATGATTGAATTATATTGCTTATGCGATGCAGTGACAACAAGTCTGATTGTTGCTTTCTGTTGTGCAGTAGGTAAAAGCAGAAAACTCTAATTTTGACTCTCCAGTAAAATAAGACTTATGTTCCAGCACATTCCAAAGTGAACTAGCAAATTGGAGATTTATTCAGTGATTTTCCCTGTATCCTCTAACTGACTCGAGAACTAAACTGGAAAAATATGCCTATGGGTATATTATTTATTTTTAATGAAAATGATTCAAAAAGCAAGCATGCTAAATAAATCAATGGTTTTAAAGAATAAATAGCATTAATGAGGACATAGTACATGCCTCAAAGGTTTTCTTAAGTTTCTGTTATATTAATTTATCATATCAGCCACAGAATATTCTCCATTTGTCAAAAAACATGCATGCTCAATTGGATTGGGATCTGGGGAGTTTAAAGGCCGGATCAGCAGTCTTGGGCTATTTGATTGCTAGGCCGTGTGCATGGTGAGCTGTGGTGCACTGGGTGTTCTTGTGCCTTCTGTTGTGACTAACATTTATTTTGCTCAGCAATTTGAGCTGCATTGGCTTTTCTGTGGGATAGGTCTGGAGCTGGGCTGCCACTGGAGCTTTGGTGCCCATGAGTCTGTCACCAGGTTACTGGTACATATTTGATAATCAGTGTTAATATATCCATATTAATAAGTCCTCTAACAAGTCCTCTAGGTTAAAGAACTACAGAAAAAGTCAAATAAGCCACATACTGTTAGGTACATAATTATTAGCACCACTGATGAATGAAGTAGTCTCTGTGACCAATTAGCTGGAAGTAACCTAAGATTTCTTACACTCTCATATAAACTCAAAATAAAATAAAAATGGCAAGAGTTAGTATGCAAATTTCCAGGTGTGCCATAAGTTTGACACACACACACACACATTAAATATACACAGATATACATACTGTATGTATACAGGTGCAGGTGAAATTGAAATTGATCAAATTTCAGTAGTTCAATTAAAAAAGTGAATCTCCTATGTTGTATAGATTTATCAAGCAGACTAATATACTTCAATGTTTATTTCTTTTAATTTTCATAATTAAGGGTTCCAGCTGGGCCTGGAGTAACTGAATGGTGTTTAGATAAATCTCAAATGTTTATATGTGACTGATTCTTTTCATTCATCACAATGCTGTGCAGGTTGGGTGACATTTTGTATCATTTAGTGTCTTGATTTGCCAGATTTTGATGATGTATGTTATATTGTATGAATTGTAAATTTATTACACTGTATGCTGCCAATTCAGGATTTTTGATATGTTCAATAAAACTGTAATATTTCTCATTTGTGTTTCATGCATCTCATTTATATCTGCCTTTAACCTCATTATGGTCTTATATATGGTTCATTTGCTTCTCCTTCAAATGCAGTTCTGTTTCTCATGTACATCTCAGATTTCTCAAATGTTTCTCAAGTATGTCTCGGGTTGTGTCTCAGTTATGCCTCTTTGTTTCTCCTAAGTGGGTTTAGGAGAAAGAGAAAGAGAAAGTCGAGCTTGTAATGAGACAGCTCAATTCAATTCAGTCTCACGAGACTAGAAAAGGATCATTCTGGGCAACAAAATTTTGCTATGGTACAGCACTCTGTGAACAACCAGCTTCTTTAGCAATGACCTTTTGTGTCTTACCCTCCATGTTCAGGGTGAACCAGACTGAGAGAGCATTTAAAAGCTCAGGAAACCTTAATTAAGTTAATTAGCAGATTAGAGTGAGACACACTCCAATCTTGAATTTTTTCACCATATTCTAATTTTCAGAGATACTGAATTTTGAGTTTTCCTTAGCTGTAAGCCATAATCATCAAAATTGAAAGAAACAAACACTTGAAATATATCAGTCTGTGTGTAATGAATCTATATAAAATATGAGTTTAACTTTTTGAATCAAATTACTTAAATAAATCAACTTTTCGATGACATTCTAATTTATTGAGATGTACCTGTATATAGAAAGTATAACTTTTTTGCAATATAACTATAAGTATAATGAATTTCAGCCATATTTTGTAGTTTTCACATAGTAGTATTGAGTTTCTGGGTATTTTTTCCCCTCTCTGCTGAGCCTCAGAGGATCTGTAAGCTGAGATGAGCAACAGAGTTTTTTTTCTGCTTTTTACTTTAGAGCTTTTGCATCATATTGTGACAAATAGACACTGCTGGGTTCCTCTCCACTTTGATCTGTCATAGTGCAGAGGGCTTTTTGCTCCCTGATGAGATTTCACGTAAGCTTCACCTTTCACCTCCCATAGCACATGGCACATTCTCTCATCCATGGTTTAACCAGTAATGGAAGAGAATCTTAGGAGGCGGATAGGAAAGTGGCACATCACAGGTCACACATCGCCTGAGTTCTTTACTTCTATCATACTGCTAATTCACACTGCTGCTGTCACACATCATTTCATTTCATACTTCATGTTTCACTCATACTGCTGCTGCCATACCTACGCTCCATATGCCCCCTTTTAAAATACACTTATTAGTATAATTACACTTGGCACCTTCCGCACATTCTGTGTAATTTATATATTTGTATTTTAGTTATATTTTATTCTAAGTTGTAAATCTGTAAATTCATAGATTTGTACATTTCATCTCAAATTTTTTTTTACATTTTACTTTTTTCTTTAATTACAGTAAAATATCTTCTTACCACATGTATATCTTTGTGTGTGTATATACTAAGAATACAATATTTTATATATACACTATATATTATAACAATATACTAAGATATATACAGGGGTTGGACAATGAAACTGAAGTGGCTCGTTTTACACCACAGTAATTCATTAGTATGGTGCAGGCCCTCCTTTTGCGGCCAGTACAGCACCAATTCATCTTGGGAATGACAGATACAAGTCCTGCACAGCGGCCAGAGGGATTTTGTGCCATTCTTCTAGCAGAATAGTGGCCAGGTCACTACATGATGCTGGTGGAGGAAAACGTTTCCTGACTCGCTGCTCCAAAACACCCCAAAGTGTCTCAATAATATTTAGATCTGGTGACTGTGCAGGCCATGGGAGATGTTCAACTTCACTTTCATCTTCATCAAACCACTCTGTCACCAGGCTTGCTGTGTGTATTGGTGCACTATCATTCTGACAGACAGCACGGCCTTCAGCGGTGTGAACCTACGGTGAACATGTGTGAACCACTGGGTGCACATGGTCTTCCAGAATTGGCAGTGACGCACCCATCTAGTATTGAGCCTAGGGAACGCCATGATATTGCAGCTCAAACCATCACTGATCCACCCCCATGCTTCAGTCTGGGCATGCAACAGTCTGGGTGGTATTTTTTCTTTGGGGATTCTCCACACCGTAACTCTCCTGGATGTGGGAAAGACCGTGAAGGTGGACAATACACGTTTCACATTGTCCACAGCCCAAAATTTTTGCTGCTGGCACTATTGAAACTGACATTTGACCAAACGTTTGGCTATAGCAGCCCGCCCATGTACATTGACCCTGTGGAGCTCCCGACGAACAGAAAACAGAAGAGCTGAGGTGGACATTTAATTCTGCAGTGTTTTTTGGATACAATTCAGTTACCATGCAGACATCCCTTTCAGACAGCTTCTGTCGCACATGCGCCAGCAAGACGCGCACCAACCATTTGTACTCTTTTGAACTCACACATGTCACCCATAATGTTGTGTGCATTGCAATATTTTAAGCAAACCTGTGCTGTATTACTCTGCTAATTAAACCTTCACACTCTGCTCTTACTAGTGGAATGTGCAATGAATCAAGATTGGCCACCAGGCTGGTCAAATTTAGCCATGAAACCTCCAAAACTAAATTGTCAACCCTATAGGGGTTGAACAATGCAACTGAAACACTGGACATATATATATATATAGTATATTGCTATAAGTGCTTATTTGATGCACTTAGAAGATAAAGAGGTTTTGTCAAGGGTTGTTTATAATGCTATGTGTTTTTCACTCCTTTCTTTTTTTTAAAGGTTTCCTTAAATTCCTTAGAACTCCATCTTAGAACCCCATATACTTTTAGATAAAAGGCTTCTTCAAGGGGTCTTTCATAGTTAAACTGTTCTCTAATACAGTGGTTGAATGGTTTTTCAACAGCAGGGTGTTTACTTCTTAAAGAATTTCTCTTTGATAAAACTTTTAATAGTTATGATTTAAGTGTCTTCCACTTCTTTAGAACCAACTCTGGTACACTGTTACATTAAAAGAAAACTTTCTTTACTTGCTCCTTTAGTAGTTAAATGTTCTTTACTTCCTTAGACTCCCTGACACGCTATTAGAGAAAAAACATTTTCCTGTTAACCCTTTGATAGTTGGTTTTCTTTGACAAAACATTCTATGATGCATTATACTATTATCCTCATTAAACCCCTTGGGATTCTAGATAAAAGTATTTTGTTTGAAGACTGTGGATTAGACAGCGGCATGTAATGTAATTATGATCATGTTACATACATAATATTATTGCGATGGTTTCGCTCAATTTTAAAAGACCCTGTTAACTGATTTTTTCATTGTTGATGTTCTGAAAGTTCACACATCCCACCTACAAGTCCTTATGCAAGCTGCATGCATCACATCACCTCACAAACCAAAGTGGAGCACATCTGTGTTCATGAGAATGTCTGCACCCACAATTCTGACCACAAACAACTCACATTTTCCTTCAGTGTCTACTCTGCCTCATCTTTAAAGTTGTACTTTGACTGCGCGTTATCCAGTCTGCATTTCTGCACTCAGAGCACACCATGTATTTTCAACAGCGGTCTCTTGTTTTGCTTCTCACCTTGCTTCAAGCAACAGGTAAAGTCCTTCTGTTTAATATTCATGGAGATTATTAAATACTGTCGATAAATCCATTCTGTCTCCTTAAAACCACTCATTTTCCTTACAGCTTGCTCAGGTAGTTTTATCATAGGAGGTCGAGAAGTCAAAAAACCCAAACCATGGATGGTGTCAGTCCAGGTTCACAATTCGCACAGATGTGGAGGAACTCTTATTGATCAGCAGTGGGTTTTGACAGCTGCACACTGCAAAACGTATGCAAACTAAAGATTCAAAATGTTTTATTCTGTGCTAATATTTGTAAGTCATTTAATTAACATTTAGAAAACAATTATTTAGAATGTACATGCTTCAAATCCTCAAATATGGGCACATATTGTATAAATGATCACAAACTTGGACATTCTCTAATGTACTGTTGCACATATTTACCCAAACATTTGGGAAATTAACTCTAATGTAAATTATTCATTTTCTGCAAAGCCCAGCTTAGATGACCTAAAGTTCTTTTTATTTTCACATATAATGTAGGACATTTTTTCCCATGCCAGTAATATAAATGTGTAACTCACTCTCTTATCAATGTTTTTGTTATGCTCAGGAATCAATATTTAATAAATGTTTTTGTATTTTCTATAAAAATCTAAATCACTCAAAGATAAACAAAGGTAGATAGAGAGAGACATATCTTTTTTTTTTTATTGCTTTCATTATTTTTAATTGCTTAACTCCTTAGTGCAGCTTTAGATGGCTAAAAAAAAAAACACATAAATGAAATTTGGTTTCTTTGAATATCACTTTCAATAACATAAAAGTAATTGTCTCTATAAACAGAGTGACATTTATTATGTACACTCACTGGCCATTTTATTAGGTACACCTTGCTAGTGCTGAGTTGAACCACTTTTGCCTTCAGAATTCCTTATTAGAGTCCATCACATTATATTGCATATAGCATCGTGCAGGATTTTAGCTTTGTCACATGGTACGTTATCCTGTGCTCATAAAGAGATGGACATGGTCAGATGCTCAGTTTGAACTTCAGTCTTGATCATGTCTACATGCCTAAATGCATTAAGTTGCTGCCATGTGATTGGTTGGTTTGATATTTGTGTCAAGGAGCAATTTAACAGATATACCTAATGAAGTGACCACAGAGCACATACTCTTAAAATGAATTAATTAAAAAAAGTCTTTTTGTAAATCAAGCAACATAACAAGTAGACCGCGCAAATTTAAACGCAGATTTATTCTGAGAGTGAATTACATTATGCATAGTTTGACCTCTTTGTCTCTGTGTCTCCAGTTCTGAACCAATGACAGTGCTTGTAGGGGCTCATTCGCTGACGAAGGAGAAGCATGCAGAACGAGTCAAAATCCAGAGCTTTCATATCCCTACAACATTCAATAGTAAAACTAAAGTGGATGACATCATGCTCATGAAGGTAAAGAACATTCTTGCAAAGAACAAATTGTCAAAAACTCCGTAAGGCATAAAGTGAAGTTCAGTAAGATAACTATGATATTATTTCCAGCTCCAAAACAAAGTCCACCTTAAGAAAAACAAAGTGGAATTGGGGAAGATTCCCAAATCTGGTAAAGATTTCCCTGCAGGGACAAAATGTGAAGTGAGAGGGTGGGGAAGCACTCACGAAAAACCTCTTATCGCTTGTGACACCCTGCAAGAGGTGGAGGTGACGGTGGTGGACAGGGACTTGTGCAGCTGCTACTACAACAGCAGTCCTGTCATAACTGTTGACATGATGTGTGCAGGAAACAAACTAGGGAATAAAGATGCATGCTGGGTAAGTCAAGTCGTTCCACAACTAGAGGTTTATTTAACATCACCAAAATTCACAAACAAGAATAATCGACAGATGAATTCGTTTTTGTCTAAAATATGTTCACTTATTCCTGAACTTAAGTAAAAAAACAAACATGGCAGAATGAATTTCATATTAAAATTGTCTCTGTGAATGAGCTCTTACTATAGACACATTAAGGTAGCAAGAGCTTTAACATTTTCATTCATCCTGTCCCATGGGCAGTCAATTTAAGGGTCCTTTTCGTATTTTGGAAAATATACCATGCAAATGAATGTATTTATTTATTATATTTTAAAAGACAATGTCGAAAGTATCTGGATATGTATATAAATAATTTATCCATGAAATAGTTATAAAAAAAAACTGAATGTATTAATAGACAATGTTAATAGATAAAAAATAATAGCTTTAGTTTATGGTCTCTTCTCGAGAGTATATTGGTCAGACCAGAATTTAAGTTTGACACACCTGATTTAAAGTCTTTATAAATTTTATTTATCTAAATTGCTATGTGTCATGAAGAGAAATTAATTGTCTGATATTTTTCAGGGGGATTCTGGTGGACCTCTCGAATGTAAGAAAAGTATTGTGGCTTTAGTGTCAGGAGGAAATGGTTGTGGCAATCCCAAGAAACCTGGTGTCTACACACTTCTTACCAAGAGACACATTTCCTGGATTAATAACATACTTAAAAAGCAATCCAATTTCACGGAGGTTTAAAAACAAACCTTATGCTTGTAGAAATATGGCATCACATTAATTGGATTAATTGGCATATACTTACTTTTTCCTTTATTAGAAATTTTGACTCTTATTTACATATATTATAATTACATATTAGACATTTTACATTGAATATTTAATCTCTCAAGTTCCACCTTCTTGATAATAATAATTTTTATATCTAAAACGTGATTGTGAAGGTGAAGCAGATAATGAAGTAACTATATATATACACACACACACACACACACACACACACACACACACACACACACACACACACACACACACACACACAAACAAACAAAATACATACAAAAATCTTTATTATTTTGCATTATTACCAATAAAACTTATATATGAATATATACCATATATACCAATACAACTAAATATATATATAGCTACTGTATGTAGGATGATTTACACAAGCATGCAAACCCGCACACACGTGAACATAAATTAATTTCTATTACTTGATACCAACAACCAATGGAACTGTTTTTGCTAAAACATAAGTTTTATTGGTAATAATACAAAATAATAAAGATTATTGTATCCATTTCCAATTAAATGTAATGTCATGGAAGGTACAGTATTTGAACAGGTTAGTCATTCTCTCACTAGCCGCTTTTTCTTCCTGTTGAATAAAAAAAATTAATAAATTAATTTCCTTCAAATTTTTAAGCAATTACAGAAGACTTGATACAAATGATTACACATGTTGACATACAAGTCACTGTGCATGAGCTGTTTCTATAGAAACAACAAATAAATAAATATATGAGTCACAGCTGAACCACTGTTTACAAATCTGTTATTTTCCTATTGAGTTTATAAGATACTTCAGCTCAGTTTGTGAGGCGTAACAGGTTTGTTTGTTGCGAGTTAACACTTTGGTGCATTCTGACAATGGGTTCACTAAAATGTCTGCTCTGACTCAAACACAAACAAGCGCAAACCTCCTGCTGACAGCACATGGCCAATTTCAGACACCCACTGAGCAGCTGAGAACATGAGCAGCCTAAAAAATTCGAGAGATTCTTCCACACATGAAAATGGCTCAAAAATTTGCTTATCTCTTTAACAAGATTTCATGACAACTTCATAGCATTTTTAAATATGTTTGCTTATGTTTAGTGAACTTAGATTGCCTATTAACATGTCACTGTCATTAAATGAATAAATATTGAAATACGAAAGTACAGTAATTTGTGCTAATAAATGTGAGCATCATGTTTGTTAATTCTCATTCAAATGAAGGGTGCAAACAATGTCAATGCAAAAGTAACACAGTTTACAATATATTATTAGAAATCATGCAAAAATATATATATATTTAAAATGGTATGCAGCATAAACAGTTTTTATAATTATTTAACAGATTATAATATTTTAATATTAATATAGTCAATATAGACTGGTCATTCACCGAGGTGAGGCATGATGCAACTGCAGACCTTTAATTGATATTTAGACATTTTCTCATATGAATAGCAAACAAAAAAATTAGATGTAATATGGCTAGTATACATGCACAATACTTAAAGGAATTTATGATAATGAAAGAGGCGGGAACCCTGGAACAGCATGGTGGACATCTGTGGTTAAGGAAGCTGTCCACCTCAAAAAGGAGGCCTTCAGGGTTTTGTTATCCCAGGGGACTCTAAAGGCAGTTGCAAGGTACCGGCAGGCTCGAAGGACGGCAGCCACAGCGATAGCAGAAGCAAAGCAGTGGGTGTGTGAGGAGCTTAGAGAATCCATGGAGAAGGACTTTTGGGAGGCACCAAGGTGTTTCTTGAAAACCATCCTGTACCTCAGATAGGGGAAATGGGGAACCATACAAGCTGTACTGTATACATGACGATGGGACACTGCTGACCTGGACTGAGGAGGTAATCATGCGGTGGGAAAGAGCACTTTACGGAACTGCTGAACCTGACTAATTCACCCTCTGAGATGTGGGAGGTACTACGGGAGTATGGGGGGGGGGGGGTCAATTCTCAGGGCCATCCAATCCCTTTATGCCCAAAGTGAACGCTATGATTAGTTCTTGTCAGTAAGTCAGACTTATTTCCAGTGGGTTTTTACTTCCGCCACGATTGTGTCCTCTCACCAATCCTGTTTGTGATTTTCATGGACAGGATATCAAGGCGCAGCTGTGGAGAAGAGGGCATCCAGTTTGGTTGTCTAAGGATTGCGTCGCAGCTTTTAGCATGATGTGGTCCTGATGATGTGGTCCTGATGGCATCTTCAGACTATGACCAGCAGTTCTTGCTGGATCAGTTTGCAGCTTATAGTAAAATGGCAGGGATGAGGATCAGCACCTCGAAATCTGTGGCCATGGTTCTCTTTGTCTACTCCAGGTAGGAAGCGAGTCATTATCCCAAGTGAAGGAGGTTAAGTATCTCAGGGTGTTGTTTACGAATGATGGAACATTGGAGTGTGAGGTTGGCCAGGAGAATCGGAGCAGCGGGGGCGATATTGCAGTCGCTTTACCGCACAGTTGTGATAAAAAAGGCAAAGCTTGCAATCTAACGGTCAATCTTCATTCTGACCCTCACATATGGAAACGAGCACTGGGTCTTGACCGAAAGGACGAGATCACGAATACAAGCAACCGAAATGTTTTTTTGTCAAAAGGGTAGCTGGCTTTTCTCTTAGAGATATACAAAGGTTTAAAAACCAGATGCTTTTCTATAGGGTGATTTTAGTGCTTTCTGGTTTCACTCTAATGTCACTTTTTAAACTTAGAGGGAGAAAAAAGGTGGTCAGGAAACAATTTCTGGCGACTGTAAGTGATAACACATACTAACTCATTTCATGAACATTCCATGGTTCATTATTTATTTATTCATTTAATAATATATATTAGTAAATTAATTACTTAGTAGGCGGCTCGGTGGTGTAGTGGTTAGCACTGTCGCCTTGCACCTCTAGGGTCTGGGTTCGATTCCCGGCCATTCTGTGTGCATGGAGTTTGCATGATCTCCCTGTGCTTGATGGGTTTCCTCCTGGTACTCCGGTTTCCTCCCACAGTCCAAAGACATGTAGGTTAGGTTAATTGGCGTTCCCAAATTGGCCATAGTGTGTGAATGAATGTGTGAGTGTGTGCCCTGCGATGGATTGGCACTCTGTCCAGGGTGTACCCCGCCTTGTGCCCAAAGTCTCCTGGAATAGGCTCCAGGCCCCTCGTGACCCTAAATACAGGATTAAGCGGCATAGATGATGATTGAGTGAGTAATTATTTAGTTAAAGATCTGCTGTGGACCTGAAGGGGCAAAGGCTAGCAGACATGGTTGTACCCAGTTGAGATTGGATGCAGGGTTTTTCCTGCACAATCAGCCTGAAATTAGACATTGGACTAATGGGGACCAAGAGAAAGAAGGCATTGTGAAGCCTGGGGGAGGCAGCAGAGAGGGAGTAGGAGTTGAAGAGTTGAGCTGGCAGCCAGGAGAGAGTGAGTAGTCACTGGCCATCACTGCTGACCCCCTAACAGGAGAGTGTTATGGTTAAGGGTTGAAATACTTCAGGATCATTGGTAACCGTTTGATGACACAACCTCCTGGCTAAAGCCCAAATAATCGCAAAATGACTGAAAGAGAATCATTCAGGGATGTACAGTATGCTATTACTTTATTAATGTGACAAAATATATACTGTAGCATGTCCCTCTTCAATAAATAATCTGTTGCAGAAACCACATACCTACAATTCTTTTTTCTTTTCTTTCCTTTTTCTTTTAAATGAGCCATTTCTTTACATTAAACTGTAAAGTGTTCAACAAATTTTCCAACTAATTTAAAAACGTGTCTAATTTAAGGCACAGCATGAAGCTGAGGTGGACTGTGAGAGTGAATCTTACAGTTTATAGCTGTTAACTTTTACATTGTGATTGGTATCAATTTGCAACTGACATTAATTCGCACCCTGTGGATGTGACATATTGAGGACAATCAATATGTCTGTCCCTATTTACAACTCACTGCTAGACAGATCGGTCTCTGTAGATCAGCTTTACTTCAGCACAATTGTACATGCAATCTGTGGAGTTTATAATACAAATTTCATTAATAGTTCTAAGTGTTGATTAATAAATATGTATTCTATGGATAAATTAGGTGTGGAGGATCATAATAATTACTCAGTTTATTCAGTAACTGTGAGCCAAGATCATGCACAGTTATACATATTTTGTATAAGTTGGTTTTATTATGGTAAAATAGTAGAAAAAGTGTTAGGGGAAGAAAGAAAAGGAAAGTTACAATAGCCTGTATGCAGAAATATGCACAGCCTTTTATAAAGGGACTTGTTATAGCGTTCAGGATTAACCTCACATTTAAACCACATGTTCAAAAGTAATTATCGTAAACCTGATGTGAAGTAAGTCATCTGATTAACCCCAAATAAAGTTAGTTATTTCCGTTTTTAATTGTCTCTGTGAATCTGACATCTTCTTGTTTTCATCTGACTACTGAAGTCATGATTTACAAAGTACTATGTACAAAGTGCAGTCATTATTGAAGGATATTGACCAGAGGAGGGTGTGAAGGATTTTCATTAGCACATGAAGTTTACCCATAACATAATATCTCCAAACTTGATGCAAAGACAAAAAAGAAAAGAAATGAAAAGAAATTTTACATGGAGGCTGCCAAGAGACCTATGGTAACATGAAAAAAGTTGTATAATTCTCTAGGGAACAGGGGTTATGATGAATGAACTAAGGACAAAGGGTCTGGGGTCTCAGTTAGCTCTGGTGGTTGGAACAGCCTGGGAAGGGTATCCAGTTTAAATTTTTTTGAAACAGTTTTTTGGCAGTTGTGTTTTGATATGCTGGACATATTAGAGATCTTGTTATCTACAAGGCCATCCTCCAACCACTGCAACCAATGCAGACTTGATGACCAACAGCCCCCTATTGTCAATGTCATTATTCCATTTCATAGGAAACAGCTGTTATGTGTTCTAGGCACATGGGCGGAGGTTGTTATCAGATGACTACTGAGACAGCAAGCCTCCCTAGGAAGTGCTGAACCTATTGCACAGAAGAGGGTGTAGACCAGTGTCTGATGACTCAAATCTTATTGGAGTCCATTAATAGAGTTCCCATAGAGCCAATAAAGCCCAAATAAGAAGACCTTTGTGGAGTGGAACTTGCATTTCTTGCATTTGGTTTGAACTACTTGCCAGACCTGAATGATACTGTACATGGAGTGATTTGGAAAATATGAGGATTTGTTTTTAAGTAAAAACAGGTGAATGCAGTCTTTTACTCTTCTCTGTCCCTGATGTCTACCAGGTGGTAGATGTTTCTGGGGTCCAGATTTGTATATCCCGTGGCTCCTGGCAATAGCTTGAAATTCCCTAATGCTTAAGCCCATCTCACAAGACATCTGCTTCATCGCTACTATTATTATCATCATCTCCATAACATCTAGTCATATACTGTACCAATTGCGTTCAAGAGATCAAGTACACTGTTCCATTCTAAAGAAACCCATTGCCATTTGCAACTACCAACTGGTATAACTTTCCTTTTTTTTTTTTTCTAAAACACTGTCTACACTCCCTGGCCAACAAAACAAACAAAACAAAACAAAAAAAACGTCCCAGGATTTAACTTTGATTACAGCATGCAGTGTGGTGGCCAATCCATGAGTATAAATGATTCCTCATGCTCTCAGAACTCCTCTTTCACAACGTCAGTCCTGTAATATGACATTTCTTCCAATAGGGAAGAAAAACTCCATGGATGGGATAACCTGGTCATTCAGTATGTTCAAGTAGTAGGAGCACAATGCATGATGGGTGCATTGCTTCATGTGATTCATGTGATTTCCTCCTTAACTTGATGCACCTATTGTTCAGAAATAGGGTCAAACTGGATATATCAGACCATGAGATCCAAGTCTTTCTGCTGCTTAAAGTTGCTGAAAACTTTTTTTCTGATTCACCTCACTAACATGTAGCTTTCTTATTGCCACACCGCTGTTTGGTGTTCTCATTGTATTGTGCATGTGGGAACGCTCTATTACTATTGGACATAGCCAAATCCATGTCATTTCTCCCCTTGATTATGGTTATGATACAATTTCACCAAGTGTTTAATTGATTTCCATTTTTGTCACACATTTCTTTTATGAAGTTGATGGCTCAGCACTATCTTAATAATGTGTTGCATTGTTTTCATCACATTCCAGTCAAGACAGATTCACAAGTAAACTGCCGGATCTGTCCCAAATTCTTATCAGTCCCCTAAATGCAGACAATTTAGATGAAGTGACTAGCAGCATGGGCACCATTTTTACCAGTACATTAGACACTGTTGCTCCCATTAGAATAAAAAAAGTCAGAGATAAAACACTTGCACCATGGTATAATAGTAACACTCGCGCCCTAAAGAGAGCAACCCGTAACCTCGAGTGAAAATGGAGAAAAACCAAATTAGAAGTTTTTAGAATCGCGTATAAAGATAGTATGTGCAGCTATAGACGGGCTCTAAAAGCGGCTAGGGCCGAGCATCTGAGCCAACTGATAGCAAGAAACCAAAACGATCCCAGGTTCCTATTTAGTACAGTGACTAGCCTAACAAACCCTAAGATGCCTGCAGGGAGTATCCCATCACAGCTTAGAAGTGAAGACTACTTCAATGAAAAGATTGATAGTATCAGGAAGAAAATAATGGAAATACAACCTCTAACAACATCTCATGATCCAGTCCAGTCTAAAGCTTCACAATTAGATTTTCAGTGCTTTACAGGTGTAGGACAGGAAGAGCTGTATAAACTTATCAACTCGGCTAAATCAACAACATGCTTGTTGGATCCAATCCCAACTAGATTTTTAAAAGAAGTGATAAATATAACTGGAGCGCCCCTTCTAAACATTATCAACTCTTCATTATATCTAGGTCATGTCCCTAAATCTTTCAAGTTGGCAGTTATTAAGCCTCTTCTTAAAAAATCTAATTTAGACCCAAATGATGTAATAAATTACAGACCAATTTCAAACCTTCCGTTTATATCAAAGATATTAGAAAAGATAGTATCAGCCCTAATATGCACATTCTTGCAGGAAAACGATATCCTAGAGGAATTTCAATCAGATTTCAGGCCCCATCATAGTACAGAAACTGCACTAGTTAAAATTGCAAATGACTTGTTTTTAGCTTCGGACCAAGGCTGCATCTCAATTCTTGT
>JAAGKR010001824.1:0-64796 GCA_011419295.1 Clarias macrocephalus
TTTTAATAGCATCTCCAGATCTTTGTATGCTGGAAACTTGCTGTATTTTCATTTTGGATGAGATCATTCACATTATTTTAGTGATATCTTAAGAGAATGATGAAAGTCCAAGTCAAATACCCTTGAGTCATCTTACAGTAGGTGCCATTCTGAGAAATGTTTCTCTTTGACCGGGTGACTTTTTGTCCCCACATTCTGACATATAAAATGTGGCATCCTGGCAATGCCTAGAGTTTCAAACAATAAATATATTGCGCGATGATGCTGAAAGTCCAATTAACTGTGCTTGCTTCAGCTCTAAAAGCATAATTTGTTTTATTTCATCGACACCCAATGCAAGAGCTTTATGTGAAAAATAGGCTTCTTAGCTGAAATATTTATCAGGAAGTGCTATAGGTCAAAAGCAATTGGTGAAAATAAAAACGATACATGGTGCCAGGTATTTCATTTTTATGTTCAACTTTCCTCCAACTGTTTCCATTTCACTATGCAATGACTGGAATATACACTTATATATACACTTTATTGCAAACACCATTAGAAACAACGGAGAACTAGGTAGCACATTTGCTTTCTTTTCTTGCAGTACCGAGTTTTTATGCTGCACTACAAAATGATGTAAAATTTCCTTTGAGATTCTGATGCGTGATGGTTCAAATTGGTTTAATCCATTAGACATCATAAAATGGGTAAATTGTACCAGATGTTTTCAGGTGATATACAGTAGTCAGTGTTGTTCAGGGATGCAATACACAGCTACAGTAGGTTATGAAATTCTTGTTAAAAGAACTGCCTGGCAAGAAAACATTCCCTACAACATTATACTGAAACCACCAGCTGAGAATTATTGACACAGAGTGAGTTGGGTCCATGGATTCATCATCATCTACAGGTCACAGCACAAATAAATAATGAAAAAAATCATCACACCAAACTATGTTTTTCCAATTTTCAACTGCCGAGTTTTGGTAAGTCTGCACCTATTATAATCTCAGCTTCCAGCTGTGGCGTACGGAGTGAAACCTGTTCTTTGGCATTTGTAGCCAATTCTCCTTAATGCATAACCTGCAGTGCATTTTGAGATGCTTTTCTACTCACCAATGGATATATGAGTTAATATACTGTACTCTAACAAGTCTGGCCATTCTCCTCTGATCTCTCTTATCAACGAGAGGGTTCCATGTATAGTTTGTCACGCTGTAGTGGGAACTCAAACCACTGCTTACTTTTGCCATTACTCTTACATACACAGATGAACCATAACATTAAAAACATTAACATTAAAACCACCTTGTGCCACCAGAGTATGCCAGGTGGGTCTGGGAGTCTGGCACCAGTATGTTGACAGTGGGTCCGTTGGGTGCTGTGGATTGTGGAGTAGGGCCTAAATGGATCAAATTAACTTGTCTGTTGGCTCTGATGAGCGCAGGCAGATTGAAATGTGGGGACTTTGGAGGTTGGGTCAGCAGTCCGGTGGCCTGGGGTACAGTGGGTGTTCTGGTATCTTTCTATTGTGATCAGCATTGACTTTATTCAGCAGTTTGTTCTGTATTGAATTTGTTTTGGTATAGACTGGATGGGCTGGTCTTTGGTCCCTAAGGAGTTGGTTCTTCATGATCCTGTCACCAATTTGCTGTGGCTGGTGATCAATATTGTTCACTTCATCTGGAATGTTATGTGTGATTGGTGTAAACTTACAGATTCCACTTCAATTACATCACAGACAATGTGTAGGAACAATTTTATTTATGAGCTAAGAATGGCCAGGGGTAGCTCAGTGATTAAGGTGCTGGATTATTAATCAAAAGGTCCCATTTTCCAACCCTTGCACTGTTGGGTCCTTGAGCGAGGCCATTAAGTTATGCAATTTACTGAGATGTTTCAGTAACCCTGGCCACATCTTCTATATGAACAAAAGAGCGTTTTAGTCTGTACATTGGTCAGAACTTACTCTTTCAATGATAACTTTATGCTTCATACATTGAAGGAGCCTGTCACAAATTGAAAACTGTTATCTCTCCCTCTCATGACCTCTCAAGGCCTTAGTACCGTTGCAGATGATCGAGCATTTTCAGTGTTGTTTAGGGTATCAAGTCCCCCACCATTCTCACATTCAGGAGGAGGAGATATTAGTTCCATAAGTCTTTACAAAAGGACCTGGCAAGAGGCTCGGTTCCAACTCATAAGGACGGTGACGGCCACCCGAGAGAACCACGCTGCCTTCTGTTAACTGTTAACCTGCATTTGGGTCCTTATCCTCCAACCCTCAGGCTCCTCATTTCAGTCACAAGTTGACAGCCGAAACCAGTCTGGGAAAATTTTCTGTCTGCATGTCCAGCCAGATTTGTCACAGCATCATGCAAATCTTAAAGTTATGAGCAATCGTGGCCCGGTTATAAATAGCAAGTCCTGACAGTGTACTGCATGTGGCAAACTGTGGGCATGTCTTAAATTAAATTTGAAATTAAATCCTCTGGAGAAAATTTTATAAACCAACTTAAATAACCAACTTTCTGCCTGAAGTTTAACCTGCACCATAAGTGAAATCAAAATGTTGAGTAAAAATGATGCTATAAACAGTTAAGTGCTAGATTTACACATTTTTATTATACCATTATAAAAATCAACAAGTAAAAGTAACTCATAAAAAATGTACTCAGAGTAAAAGTTACTGAGTCACTTTTTTTTTTTCTTTAACAGCGAAGGTGGGATGAGGGATTCTAGCGTAGTTCAAAAAAGATGAGCAGGTATAAATCTCAAACTAGTTGTTTTTAACTGAAGGAACAACTTTGCATAAGTTCCCTCTTCCCAAAATAAATGGCAGCCACGCCCCTACTACTGGTGAGTGCACAAACATACAGTGAAATTATCTACAAATATATCCAAAGACCATCCAAAGCAAAGGGGCAAAGCAATAACCAAAGTCAATGGGAGGCAAAAAGTCAAAACCAGAACACACAACCAAATATCAAAACGCCAAAATCACGATATCTTTCCTCTTTCCTGCGTCTCTCTCCGGTTTATACATGGTCGCGCTGGTTGATGACGTCACTCTCAGGGCGGAAGCGACCGTGTGGAAGGTCAGGTTGATGGAGTCTGGAGCGGCGTGCGACCACAACACGATACACACATGCGAGCACAACGAAGCATTTATACAAAGCATAATATTTTTTAAAATTATTTTTGCATTTTCATTCATTTGTTTTACTCAGTACCGAATATGATTTAAAATGTAGCGAATTACAATACTTCAAACTAAACATACTTAAGTAAAAGTAAAATTACAGATTTGAAAGACTAATTTACAAAGTAGAAGTACACAAAAAAAAAATACTCAATTAGAGTAACGCGAGTAAATGTCATTCGTTACTTTCCACCTCTGTTTAAAATAAGCTACTAATAAACTACTTGCTCAATGCAAACAAACACCTGCACTTCAATGCGCTTGAGTTATTTTAAGAAGAAAAAAAAAAAACTTCATTATCTCATCTCATCTACTTTTTTGATTTCTCACCTGTGATTCACTTTACCTTACAAAACTTTTGTTCAATGTATTAATAAGTAAGGCAGAGAGTTCTGCTGATCAGAAAGACAGGCAGACATGTACTGTATGTGAGCTCCAACCTGAAATACAGATATTTCCTTCCTCTTTACGACACTTTGTGTTGGTCTGTCTCATGAAATCCCCCCAAAATATGTTTAAGTTTGTGCTTGTAACATGACAAAATGTGAAACAGTTCAAGGGGTATGAATACTTTTAACGAGCCAACATAAAAATATCACGGATTACATTAAAGCTGATCAGTTTATTTTTACCTTTAACCTTTCAACAAAAAACTTTTCCCCTCAATGATGGGTGCTTACAGTAGTTCCAAATAAATCATGTAAACAAATTTCCATTTGACAATAAATGAATTTGTTGTCACATAACCTAAAACTTTTATTGTAAATTGTGTGAAAAAAAAAAAAAAAAAGAAAATCAAAGATTACCATGTGACAATAAACTGACTCAAGAAATTATACAAGAATAAACAATCTGTGTGGAAAAATAATGTAAAAAAACAAACAAAAAAAACACATGCACTACATGAGAAAGTCCACAGTATGTGCAGAAGAACATAGCATAGTAATACATTTAAAATAAAATAAATGTAAGATAATAATAACAATAAAGTAAATTTCAAATAGTAATCACATCGCTGTTGATATAATTGTTAAATCATACAAATTTTCTGTTGGGTCAAGGTTACTTCTTCGTATCGTATCTAATATGATTTTCATCAGTTGTGCCCCTTTAAAGGAATAAGACTGTGGATTTATCTAGGTCTATATGCTGTGAGTATGTGTTGATTTATGGAAACACTTTCGCACGTCTCCACAATGCTTGGCTATCTCTACATTGTCCTCGACAGGGCTGTTTAAGATTTCAGTGACCACATGTTTGCAGCTCCAAGCAATGGAGCCCCTTTGATTCAATTCTGGAACTCTTTAAGGGCATCAGTTTGATCACAAACCTCTTATCACACAAGACACCTTGGCCTTTAGCTAAAGCTCAAAGTCTCGGGTTGCTTGGAACAAGCATCATGCTAAACAGTTGATCAAAGTCTAGTGGCTTGTGTAGTGTCACAAAAGCAGCTGTAGCTCGCAAGCTGGAGGCATGATTCACACTGCCGTGAAATGCCTTAAACTAATCGATGATGCATTGCATCTAATTATTTTGGCTTTTAAGTGCAAACATTACAGACAGGAGAGTTTCCAGGTAGTTACTGTAATTGATGTTTACAGCATTAATTGTTTTCAGTAATTGGACAATGTAGCACGTTTTAAAAATGAAATCATCCGTTTTGCAGCAGTACATACTGGAAGCAATATATTACTGTAGAATTAAATTTAATGGCTATCGTCTTGTTTAACTCTGGAATTGACAATGATTTAAATATAGTTAAAAGCATCATATAAATATGCACATAAAAATATGTGTAAAATCATCACAAACATTATCTGGTCATAGAGAGTCTCAGTATTAGACAAACACAACCTCAGACGAACAACATATAACTTTTTTCACTGCGCCATTATTTATTTGACAAAAACGAAGCCAAAAAGAAAACAAAAGATGCACCTTTAACAGCAATAAAATGGACTAATCATGTTCTGTATGAGTTTCCTCATTCTCTTGCATCGTTTTGCTCCATTCTTCTTTATTCTTCTGCTTCAGTTGATTGTGGTTTTTGCGTATTCACTCATGCACAGCTCTGTTAAGGTCCGGCCGCAGCATTTTAGCCGAGTTAAGGTCTGGATTTTGACTAGGCCATTCTGAAACCCTGATTATTTCATTTTTCAGCAGATTCTGATGTAGATTCTGGTGTGCTTCAGATCATTTTCCTGTAGCAAGACCCAGTATTGCCCAAGCTTTACCAGTCAGACAAATTATCTCATAGTTGCTACTAGAGGAATTCATGGTCAACCAGTGACTGCAAGGTGTCCAAATCATCACCAGGAATGGTTTCTCCTGGCAAAAACCTGTACTTGTTCAGTCTTCTTATAATTGTGCTGCCATATACTTCAACATGTAACATGCTCAGTGAGACCTGTAGGATCTTGGTCTTGAATGCTTTCCACTTGTGAGTAATCTCACTGTAGAATGCTGAACTCTAAATTGTTTGGAAAAAAGTATTATAAGACTTTCCAGATTGATGTTTAGCTTCTCTAAATTGTGTTAACACCCCTGAACGCTCCAGACCAGCAAAATGCCAAAACGTTTGCTTTTATAGAGGTCTGTACACCTGCTGATGATCAATTAATCAAGAGCTGATGATTAGCAGCACCTGGCTGCAACTGGCTGCTTTATTTATTTATTTATTTTTGCGTTTAAAACTGGCAGGGTGAAAAAAGTTATATGTTATATTAAGACCTGCTATGATCAAATCATCATCAACATTATCATCTATATGGCTTTATCCTGCATACAGGCTCATGAGGGGCCTGGAGCCTATCCCAGGAGACTTACGGCATGAGGCAGGGGTAGACCTTGGATGGGGTGCAATAATCAAATGATTTTTATTAATTCTTTTTTACACACACACACACACACACACACACACACACACACACACACACACACATAATAATAATAAAAATACATCAATAATATGAAAAGATAATCCCGGAATACCATGTATACAGTGATAAAATTACATTGGAGGGCTAAAGTATCCTACAGGTTTGAAGATTTACATAAATTACCGAAATTCTTTACAGTGTATGTACTTTAAGTGTATCTTCTTCATAGTCTAAGAAAATGACACATCATCAGAATGATGCATAGGAAACTGCACTTACTGTACAGTACCTTAAAGACTTTTCCAACCCCAAACATTACATACACTCCACAGGAAACAAATTATCCCATCATGTGCTGTGATATAGAGACTTTTTAGAACAGGAAAAAATGCACATTTTTGTACATTTTCACATTTTTGTGCATTTTTATATTCTTTTCAATCCAGTGGCTTGAGGCAGAGAGAACCCCCACCCCACCTCTACCACATGCCGGCTTCTGAATGATGGAACACAAAAGCCGTGTTAATCTATCATTTCCGCAATCTTCCATGCACCTTGCTTTCAACGTAATGTTGTTTTGGACAATGTCCAGTTAGTTAATTCTAACCGAATCTGACTAATGATAACTGACTCTGAAGGTATTAAGTTGATCATGGGTGAGCAATAGTACGTGCTGCTCTCCAAATTGTTTTTTTTTTTTTCTTTGCTGACAGGTACCTTATTTTTCTTAGGCTTAAAACGGGAAATGTATGCTAATTAGCCGTGACACCAGGCTGACTAATGCCTTGTCCTTCACCACATGTCGTGCCAGGATGTTTGATGCACAGAAGGAGAAATAGCAAAGACCAGCTACACACATCCATAAATCCACTGGCCCCCATGGGGCAAGACGGTGATTGATTGGCACCTGGTCTCCAAGTTCTCAGCCAATAGGATAATGGGATAAATACTGCAATAAGCTTCTGGCATGCAACAGAAACCTGGATATGTTCAATAAACAGAGAAACATTATGGAATGTAAATCAAACTGTAAAGTGCAACTGAGGTTCACCGGGTGTTCCAAGCCCCCCCCCCCCCCCCACCAATTAATCACGCCCCATTAATTAATAATTTTTTTTAATCAGTATAAAAAAAAATTGACTTATTGACCAAGTCAAAGAATAAGAATCGCATAAGATGTATAAGAATCGTGATTGCAAAAGTATTTATCACTTACTTATTAATGTAAAAACCCATATTAGTTAAGCTACAAGGTGGGTTAAAAGGCATTAGAAATTGGTAATGAAGTTCATATTTCTACTACAGATTAATTGTCACTGGTGGCGTCAACCAGTTTCCTCAACACCCCAGCCAATGTTATGGAAAATGCTGGTATAACCAGGCATGAACAGTAAGAGCAAAATGGGGAGAGTCTGTTTTCATCATGACTCCAAAGATACTCCAAGCTCTATAGCGATTAAATATTGCCTAGTTAACTTTCACCCACCCTGTAGTTGCAATCAGACATTACATGTGCGTATCAGTTAAATGGAGTTGACCTTAATATAAATACTTCTGTTACTGGAATATCCCAGGATTTTCTTGAGAACATATCAAACGGTATCTTGCATGCTTAGGTGCAGGGCTGTAGTTCAGGGGTAATGCACCTTAATGGCATTTATTCACCTCCTAAATGTCTGAAATATCATTTAAATACCATTTCCTAAAACCTGGGTTATTCATGTTGTTTTGCCAGATCAAACCATAGTGTATTCTATATTGTGCTGCTTAATCAGCATTCATGGGATCTCAATTGTCTACAGTGACGAATCACATCGTCCCTTATGTCAGCCAGGTCATCAGTTAAAATTAGACAACAATGATATATGACGATTTTCAAAGCATGGAAATTGAAAGCCTCCTGCCTATGTCGACAAAAGAGCTTAAAAACAACAACAACAACAACAACAACAACAACAACAACAAAAAAAAACTGTGTTGTGAATATTCTTTTATATTATTATAGGGCTAGCCTGGAAGTGATGTGATTTATAGTTTTTATAACATTTAACTTTTTTTTTTTTTATTGAAATGCCTGATGGATCGTCTTCGGATTGTCCACACTGTCTTTCATTGTTTTATGTACTCCTAATAGTGATTGATCTACTCCATGGACGTAAGCAGTTTTTTCCTTTCATTCTGTTGTTTAACAATTAATTTTTATCTCGAAGAAATATATCTTTTATATTTATTTCATTTGCCGGTATGTCATGGTCTGCCTTACCATGATCACCAAATTCATAATTTACTCACCCCCTCTCTCTCTTTCACTCTCTCTTTGTTTGCATATCACTAAATGCATACATACATACATACATACATACATACAGTACATAGATACTGTACATACTTTATTGATCCTAAAGGAAATTCCAGTAGGGAATTTCACTACAACCCTGACTACAACCTGCAATCAAACCCTCAACAACATTCTGAAACTTTGAACATTCCATGAAATACTATTAAATTTTTTTATCAAAAATGGAAAGAATCCAGTACAACCTTGATTCAGTGATCTGGTAAATTAGTAAATTAGAAGACATTAGTCAGAGAAGGGAATCAATTAAGTCCATTTCAGTTCCAGGCTGTAAGTTCTACACAGCGTGGAAAGGTTCATGGTTTGATGTGTAATAAAATGCTTTTGGATAGCTATACAAATTACATTTTGAACAGACTTACAAGCATTATGGATCATTTGCTGGTCCGTAGCTATAAATAATACTCTACACCTAGATTAAAGTGCTACACTGGGTGAAACATTTCTCTTTAACACTGCGACTCATATCGCGGTCTCGGTGTTTATATGACTAAAGGGGCAGTGATATATCTGACTGAAAAAAAAAAAGCAAGACCATCATGACAATGATTTGCTGTTAAATATGCATATCCATGATCATATTTGATTATAATGGCTGACTGGAGTACAGAGTACTCAGACACGTGGATTAGAGGTCAGGTGAGGTGCCTATAGCAGGAGACTCCATGCAAACACAACATAAAAGAGTCTTTTACATTACGGCAGTTTCTGATGAAAGTGGCACACAATGGCTTTTCTAATTACAATGATTACATCATGTCTATGACTTTGTGTTAGTCCTTGAGATTTATTTTTTTATATATCAGTGAGTGAGTATGTAAGTTAAAACCCTACAGGCTGCATGCATCACTTTGACCAGCTGTAGTACTCCTACCTTTTCTGTTCACACTTTAAACATAGTCGCACAGCCTCAGGGGCCTAAGCATCCGGTGAAATCGGCTCAATAGGAAGTCAAGCTAGATGCACCTGTTTTGTATGAGTGCTGCGTTCTTAAAATAGTGTGCCTGTTCATATCGCATATAAACACAACATAAATCCAGTGTGTAGCACAGGGTACGTATTGCATTCAGATGATATAGTTCAGGGAAGCAGTACATTTTACCTTAATATCAAGGACCAGTTCTGACAGCAAACTCCAAAAATAAAATAAACTTTATGATAATTTGAAAAGTAACCCCATGTTCTGTATATTTTCAAACAGCAAAAAGGTCTTTATAACTGAGAAGATCAATGGTCAGATGTTCTGATAACATGTACAAAGTTGTCTCCTTTACATAGTTCTTTGGAATGCATTGCACTACTGTATATTGGGGGAGGTGTTGGCTCAGGCTCTAAGTTACTGCATTAGCTCCGACAGGTTGCCACTGTTGGGCTCTTGAGTGAGGCCATTAACCCTGCCTGTTCCATGGGTGCAGAATAATGGCTGACCCTCTGCTCTGACTCCAGCCCACTAACAAAAAGCTGGGATATGTGAAGAATAGAGAATTTCACTGTGCAGTAATGTATACGTGATGAATAAAGGCTGGAAAAAAAAAAAACTTACAGTATATAGAAACTTTTTCACTCCTCAATGCACAGCTGAACTCATTGCTTCATTAGGCAAAAGAGAAATGAAGAAAGGGATTACAATAATCAACTTATCATCTCACACTAACCTTGTTTAGCATCCTTGTGCTTTAATATCCACTGGGAAATGGAGTCTTTGGTGGAATGGCAGTCAGTTCACAATCTTGCAAGCTAAAGCTCAGGTTCCATGGCTCATTTCAAGGCTAATGTTCAGCATCATTACCCAGTGGCTCTGTGATCTTGCTGAAGGCAAAGGAATGATGCTACGTGTTTGCAGAACTCAGGCCCATGCCTCAAATGTTTCTTAAGGTCTAATTATCACCCTGAAGGCAGAAAATACGTTCTCGCAGCAGGTGAGAAAAATATTGGATTTGTATTACCTTGAAGTAAAAAACTTTTTTTTAACACATTGCCACTCATATGATTGATATAATTTCATTATGCCAGTACCAGATGCTGCAGTTGCTGGAAAGAATTGCGAAGATTTAAATGTTTTGCCAGATATTTCTGAGCATGTAAAGCATTTCAAAATGTTGAAATTATATAATGTGGATACAGTTCTTTGTCTATTATAATAAACAAAAAATGTTCTTTTTATTTTTCATACACTTGAATTACATTAATGTGATAATATATTGTATAATGAAAAGCTGGGATCCAATTGCCAAAATTATTTTGTTATACAAACTTTTGACCAACTTCAAACCAACTTATCACATGGTGCAAGATGTCACCTTTAAGGGGCGGTGGTCCAGTGTGTTAAGGCTCTGAGTTACTAATCAGAAGGTCGGCGGTTCAACCAGGTTGCTGCTGTTGGGCCCTTGAGCAAGGCCCTCATCCCTGTCTGCTCTATGGGAAATGTATAATTGCTTAGCCTGCACTCTGATTCCAACCTACTAACAAAAAATTCTGGGATATGCAAAGAATAAAGAATTTCACTGTGCATTAATGTAAATATGATGAAGATAGGCTGAACGTAACTCAACCTAGCTTAACCATAATGCTGGTCTCAATCCTCAGCTGGGGTTCTCCCAGTGTCTGCACTAACTTTTTTTGAATTCCACATTTTTCCTTCAACTCCTTAAAACGGGCCAGTATGTGGACAGGCCATCAGAAAGTGCCCCTAGTGAATGTCTGAAAATATGTGGACACATATGGTTCCCTGAAATTGACTGGTGTACCATCCAGGGTGTATCCCCACCTCAGACCCATTCCTACACCCGTTCCTACAGTCGTTGCCAGATATACCAAGATACTAATCAGGATAAATTGAAATGAATGATTGAATTTGATGGTAATAAAGATTTTTTACCACAAGGGGCAGATGATTCATGTCTTTAAAAAAAATCCAGGGAGACCTCGCAGGTAATGACTAGTAGTTAGTTAACATATTTTTTTATTGTCAAAATTCGTAAACATGAATACTGACAAATACTGACCTGCAGTACAATATGTAATTTCATTTATTGTACATGCAAGACAGAAATAATATAGAAAGGTAAGGCCACTTAATATTAATGTACTGTATATGGTCCATCTACTGCTAGGTTTCCATCATTTTGATAAAAAAAAAAGAAAAAAAAAAAAAGGAGCAATTGTGGGGGGAAATGGGTCATTACAGCCTGAAGCTATGTCCTTTTCCACAATACTTCAAAGTGCATTACATTTCTGTGGCTTTTAAACCCCTGTCTGCTTTGTAACATGTGAGGAACAATCAGAAGATTTACCTGAGCCAGGTCATTTTACATACAAACCTCTTGAACATTTGTTTCCTCCCAACCCCTCTGTCTGGGCTAGTGGGGCTAATGCCATGTCTCGTTAGGGTAACATTAGCGTTAAAAAAAGAAACTGTCAGCCACATCACTGTAGCCTCCCACCCTGCGGTTAGACTCAGAGGGTTGAAAGAGAGGACACAAGAAACAAAACGCCATCTCAAAGGGAAAGATGCTCAGATGAGCATCACTTTATACAGCTTAGCTACCAGCAATACTGGATATCATGCAATGTTCACAGCTTCAAGGTCACTAACTACAAAGAAGAGGTTTTACTGAGTAGGAGCTGAAGTACAAGTACTAGCTCCAAAGATGTCTTATTGATGACACAGTAATAGTGTAGGTGTTAGTGATATGCCATTTGCTAACAAATTACCTTTTGTTGTTGTCCGCCAACTCACAGATCTAAAAATGGCTTTTTATGAAATTAAGACATAATAACTAGTTTCTCTGTCAGAAACAGTATTTTATGACTCTCTAATGCCATGTCATCTCATAAGGACATATTCCATTGGAATGCATCCTATGAGTCTTATTTAATTTGATTTGTTAAAGTCATATTTGGTGATTATGTTAAAATGGCTGGTTGACTCGCACAAGACAGATCAAGTAAACTATTAATTTATTACAGGAATTTCTGTTCAGCTTGGTGTAGAAACTGTATACTTAAGCCCAATACAATGGCAGACACTCATCAAGACATAAAATACAAATTAAGGGGAAAGAAATCCTAAGGCTGCAACATTTAATAACTTAGAAGCAGATGGGGCAAACACACACTTTACTCTCTACTCAGTAAGGGATATCTCTCATCACCAGAAAACAAATACTTGGCTCCTTTCACTAAAACAAATACAAGTTTTGATTGCATCATTCTTGCTGTAGGCTGGGATCCCCAAGCTTTGAGGGATCATTGATATGGCTGCCATAATCAGTCCGAGCATTCTCAGTGGATGCTAACAGTGCACATGGTAGACTGCTTATAAACATCATTGTTTGAACTACATCTGTCTCAGAACAAATTCAAATGTCTCCAGTCTAAAGTTAACAAGAAAATACACCAACCAGCCAGTCTGATGTTTTTTTGGCTAATGCTCACTGGGCCCTTCCTTTCAGGAAGTTGCCCCTGTCCCCAGATGATGCCAACACTAAAAATGCCAGCCCACTGAGTGGGTCATTATTAGAATGCAAGAAGCTCTAATATACAGCTGTGAATATACACTGTACACTGCCTTTCCAAAAAAATAAAATAAAATAAATCACACACTAACATTTTTGACCTTGATTATGGGATGAATTCATTGTTCCTTTGTTTGCAATGTCACAATATTTATTTCAGTCCAGAATTGCATAAAATTTTGGCAGAGATCTGTTGGAATCGGTGAAACATTATAACCTTTTTAAATCTTCTCCAGCACATCCAAAAGACGAGATTTTGACATCTGTTCCAATGTGGTTGCCGAACACTGAACACTCAGGGCTTGGTCAGAGGCTTTCACTGAGGCCCTCCCAAACCGGGATGGAAGACTCCTGCCATGTCACTGCAAATTATGCATTTTTTTAATTTATTAATTTATTAAAAAAATAGCCAATGCATGTATTTGTTTGGTGTATCACTAGTGGGAGTATTCACCAGATGTGTTATGTTTATTTAGCAGTAAAAAAAAAAAAAAATCATATTTATCTTTGTTGATTGTGATCTTACAATCACAACGTGGTAGTTTTTGTGGTAAGTGAGCTGTGTTGGATGTGAGACTGTGGATCCTGTATTTATTATACTTTAGAGACTGGTGTGTATGAAATTCAACAGTTTCTGAAATTAAAGGACCGAGAGTTGGATTTATTAAAGCCAAGGATCACCTGTATGACTCGGGTCGTTGTCCTTTTCATTCAGATGAGAATAAACAGCACTGGCTTACTCACCCACTCTCTCTTATTCTTTGTACCAATCATGTTGTAGACATAGGGTGCCATGACTTTTTTTTTGTGTGTGTGTGTATTCTTTGGAATATATAATCTAATACTTTTGGATATATAATGATAGTTATATGATAATATACTGATAGTTGTAAACTATATCTGTATACTGTATATTTCAGAACCTACATATTTTGCTAAACTTTTACTAATGGCCAGATGTCCTATAGGTAGTGGTTTTGTTGCATGCACAAGGTTCTTTAAGCACAAGGTTTCATCAGTAGTCAAAAAAAAAAAAAAAAAAAAAAAGTTTGTGTATTGTCCCTGGTTGCTGAATGCTGAAGGGGTTTGCATCAATAACAACAGGATTACTACGTTTGTCAGAAAGTGAGGAACCCTCACTGGAGTGTCTGCAATGACGCTCAAGGCTTCTGCCCATGCTCATGTTAGAATGTGAATAAGTTGGTGCATAATATCCCAATCTGTTCACTGCAGACCTGAAATATCTCTGCTGTTGCTGTCATCCATCTTCCGGCTTCTTCTTCTTCTCTTTATTTTTTTTTTTTTCAGTTTTTTCACACCTAAGCTTGTTTTAGTATCCAGGTAGTAACATTATCATGGTCTGAAGTGCATTTAAGTAATGTCAAACAGGACTGATTTCAGGTAGGTATTCAACAAATCAGCTGATATGTGATAGACTAGGGAAAACTAAAATTCATAGTACAGTCGGTCTTTCAGGAAGGGAAAAGGAAATGTATGGATTAGACTATTTTTTATTAATAAAAGCATGCCATTATTTTTATTTTTTTTACTTTTCCACTTAAGTTTGCAGTGCAGTCCAATCTAATAAGCATAACATCCTCTAAATCTATTAATGAATGTTGACCTTACTCTGAAAGCCAAGTTTCAGTCATATATGTATGAATAGTAATGATGAAAATTGTATTATAATCTTCTTCATAGATTGTCTGCTTTATTTATTATATTTTGTATCTTTTCCAACATGTTTAGAGGTAATGGCTTGGCTCCTTTTTCTTTTTTTTACACCATTAATAAGACACATACATTTACAGATTTTGTTAACTTAAAATCCAGTAGGTGCACCACCCTTTTCCGTAGTTTGGTTTTATAACATTAAGTATTTAATATATTTCATGATTTAAAATGTATTTTAGTTTTTTTTTTTTGCTATTTAGCACTTCAGGACAATGAACATCCATCTATTAAGAGTGACGCCAAGTATGCCGTCAAGTTCAATTCAAGACAGTTGAAGCACAAACATAGCTTCTACTTCCCTGACGTCTACTTCTGTCAACTTTGAATTCAATATTAACTTAAAATATGTAAAAAAAATATATATAATTAACATAAGGACTGCAAAATGTTTTGATGAAGAACTGTTAAAATTTAAGTAATTTAAAACACTTTTATTTTTTTTTTATCTAAAAGTCCACACAATAATACTCCCATATCATCCAATCCTGCTTGCTAACTCCTGCCAATTAGTCAATCATTTAGCTTCATCTAAACTATTAGCTGAAAAGAGAAAAATGATTGTTAAGGAAAGTTAATTAGATTACCAGATTAATTAGATTGTCACCAGATTGGTGACAATATTAGGGCACTCAAATATCATTAAAATATAAAATTTTCATTTGCAAAATAAAAAAATTAAAAAAATTAAAAAAAGCTTGGATTTTCCACACACATGCTGCACACATATGCTGCACACATAAAGGAGACACCTCAAACTTCCATTTCTATTAGGATCAGATAAACAAGCCTTAATGGGATAATTTGAGTTTTTTCAAGTCTGTCTTAAATCAAAATTTAGCTACATATAAGGACATTACCACTGGTCATAAGTGATAAGTACAATGTAAGAAATTATGAAATGATCTGATATATTAAATAATATAGTGCATGGGTATATTTTTTAAATTGCATTTTAAATTCAAATTAATACCTTTTTATTTTAAAGGATGCCAGATTGATGCATTTTGTGATTCTTTATGAAATTGTCAAGTTCGGTCAACATGATTTTAAATTATTTGAGGCATACAGTATATGCTTTTGTTTTCCTCCCATGCTGTTGAGCACATTGGATTTCTCATACTTATGCATTCTCTACACCACCTACCCAGCACAGGGTCATGGGAAACCTGCAGCCTATACCAGCGGACTTGGAGCATTAGGCGGGGATGGGGATGCTCCGGATGGGGTGCCAATCTATTGCCATCACACTCACATGCTCACTCACACACTAAGCAATTTATGGCAATTTGGAAACATCAATTAGCCTTATTTGCTTATTCCTTTGGACTGGGGGAGGAAACTGGATTACCTGGTGAAAACCCACCAAACATGGGCCAGAACATAGAGAATCCACACACAGAGAACTGAGGCAGCGCTTGAACCCCTTAAACCTGCTGCCATACCACCACAGGAAACAATTAGGGATGAGCAAGTGAAAACCAGCACCAAGATGTTTTGATGATACATCGAGGTAAAGAAATCTAAAACAGTTTAAGCCCGAAATCATAAACTTGAAGTTATTTTAAAGTTTAAGTTACTCCACACCAGGGTGTCTCATTTATTGATTTTGCATAGGCTCCATTTTAGTTCTTTGTTTATTAACACACAATATTGAAATCTGAGACCAAACTGGTTGCCCTTGTGCCACATTAAACAGCATTTAATCTTGTTTTCTTTGAAACATGAAACTGTATTAAAACACAAAGTATGTGCTTTAATAGACAGAGGAGACAGAAAATGAACTGGTGAAAAGGCTCAGCAGATTCATCCTTTTCTAAGCTGATGCAACCAGCTGAGGGCAGTGATTAAATCCTAAATACAATGACTAACACAGTGGCTTAATTTGTACTATGGGACAGTAGTAATTGTTTTATTGCTCCTTTTTATCTTCCCTCTGTGGGGCCTCCTTGGATTAGTTTTGTTTGTCCGGCGCATCCCATGGGTACTCAATCCAAGTGGGATCTGGGGAGTTTGGAGGCCTGGTCAGCGCGCTGTGGTGCACTGGGTGTTCTGGTGCCTTTCTATAATGGCCAATGTTGACTTTTTTCTATTTGAGGTACGTTGGCTTTTTTCTGGCATCAGACTGGTGATCACTGTTATTCAGTTGACCTGGTGATGGTGTTGATGTTATGGCTGATCAGTATAAAATGGTTAAACATTTGAAAATGCTTAACTTAGGAAACCATTTTTTCTCCATTACTCATGAATCTGCAAAAAAGATTAAGGGGGAAAATACAACTTGCTACAGTTTACTGGCTTCCCCTGATACTGACATATTTCAGACAGCATCCCTTTTTAATTATCTAGTTTTTTCCACTTAAAAAGGATTGATCATCATAATGTCTTATAAATATTAGGCAGATTTATATTACAATTGCAACTATTAACTCTGAAAATGTGAGTTAACGCTGCACATTTTTATGTGTTTATTCTCAACACAGTTACAAGATAAGAAGTAATAGTTTGAGTAACTTCAACTGCATAACAGTTTTGGATATTAGACTCCATAAATTTCATAGGAAATTATATGATGGAGAACTTTGTCAGAAAACCAGTAAACCATTGCCAAAAAGATTGTTCAACATAAAGTTGCTTATAATGTAATTTAAAACTATTCTATCATTATGTCTACAACCATAGCAAGATAAGACATGTTACTTGTGGCAGCAAGGACATGTTTGGGCATCAGATGGAGAGAAGATAGGATAAACCCACAGGCAATCAGTAATGTGTATTTTTTATAATCATTTTACCATATTGTAAACATAAGGTTTAATGATTTTTGTATTTTTGGGCTTTCAGTTGGCTTGAAATCAAAGAGAAAAATCTGAACAACCCAAGATGTGTCCAAACCACAAAAGTCGTACACTAGTGCCGAAAACCTGACTTGGGGACGGTATGTTTTTTGAAGGCCTCGCCATTCACTGAGCCTTCTTCAAGCAGAGGGTGCTAACCATCACATTATCCAAGATGAGGCTGCAGGATGATGTGGAAGCATTCACTGAACTGATGGGTCATCAGTGCAAAGGGCTGGCCAAGGTATCAGTGGTTGGTCCACCGTTATCAGACGAAACCTAGCTTGTACCCCAGAGCCACTGTTGAAGAGGCTGACAGAGAATACAAAGCTTTAACAAGCAATTTTGCAGCAGGTGAGCCTCAAACAGCCAACGTTTATTCAGTGGCACTCCTCTAATTGGCTATCTATTTGCTTTCACCCACTAGCTCTGAAAGACCTGTTGCAGGTGATTGTTGGTAGAAGAGCACAGTGCCAAAAGGTGGTTGACTTTGTGGTGCTGGAGCACTTTGTCATTGAACAATGGGATGGTATTTGTAATACGTCTAGTGTCTAGTGTCACGTTCCAGCTTTGCTTGATAAGGCAGTCCAATGAAGGACAATTGGGTGGCATACCTGGGGGGCATTTGAGATCACATTCCTATCTTGCTTAATTCCTCTCTCTCTCTCTCTCTCTCTCTCTCTCTCTCTCTCTCTCTCTCTTGTCCCTTTTACTTCTTCTGTGGGCTAATAACATGGGTTAATACCTCTAAGACCAGTTCCCTGAGCCTAGGTTTTCCCTCCTCAATTGGGCATGAACATCCCATATACCATGAGGATACAAGGGAGTACACATCAGATCTTTGTTGATTGAGGATGTAATCGGACATTAATCCATCAAAGCTTTCAGTAGACTTTCAGTAGGGCATGGTTGATAAATGTGAGGTGTGTGTGTGTGTGTGTGTGTATATTAGGAACTTACAGATAGACACAAGTGCAGGTTGATTCAGCTTTAAAATCAGCAAACTTTAAGCAAACAATATCCAAGGGATAATAAAGCTCAAACAGGCAAAGGTTAAGAGAGAGCAATGAACCACATAAACAGTACAATACTTTTTTTTTTTTTTTTGTATTGGGTCAAAACTTGAAAATAACATGTGCAGAAAATAACGCCTGGCAATGACTGGTGAGGGCGACACAAAACATGATTTTGAATTGGGCGACTGAACTGTGAGCATCCTTAAATGCTGTACGGATGTGGGTGGAGTGTTGATGTTCAGGTGAGGCTTGTTAGTCCATGGAGGCTCTGAAGTGGGCGCTTTGGGATTTTTAGTTCTTGTTTTGGCATATTTCTAACAATGGGGATGCTCAAAAGTATCTGCTTGTTTCTGCTCATTTTTAGCCATGATCTTGTATTGATGACTGGAGACTGAAAGTACTCTTGTGTAAAGTCTTCTTTAGACCATCCCAAGTGGTGGCCCATTTATGTGTGAAATTTATCCTTTCATGCATGCTCCCAGAGCCTTTTATATGTTGAACCTCATGAGTCCTGGCTTTGTTGACCGGGAATATCCTTTTGCTATAAGTGAAGAAAAAATTCCATTGATGAAAAATACTGGTATTTCCGTACATTCAGGAAACATCTGAGACTAGACCTGACCAACTAGATCATAACAACACAGATCATAACCCTGCCTCCAGTGGCTTTTACAGTTTCCGCTGTGCATAATGGGTATATAGCTTCATGCACTTTCCCTTCTTACCCTGACATTCTGGAATTGAGTCAATCTGAACTCATCGGACTATATGACCTTTTGTCATTGCTCCAATGTCCAATCTTTATGCTCCCTATTAAACTGAAGCACTTTTTTTTTTTCCACAAATGACCCTCAATAACAAGTGGCCGTTTCAGTCATGTTCAGTTCTCATAACATTGTGTGTGTGTGTGGAAATGCTCTCACTTTCATTATTAAATATAGCTTTGATTCCCAAAATGCAACTTTAGCAAGCATTTACAGTAATAAGTGATCTCTGATCACAGACATTCATCCATTCATTATTAACAATGACAACCTACAACCATTTCCGTTACTGGTTCTCCTCAGAAAAGGTCACATTTATAAAGGATATCAATATTTACGTATACATACTGTACAGTATGCAAACGTTTTTACATATTATAATATATTTGCTAAAATAGGTAGAAGGAATGGCCTTGTCTTCTTCAGTTAAGCAGAACCATTACTAATTGACAGTGTGACGGTATCTCCAGCATATCCTTATACATAAGGCTTGTACTATGAAACATGTTACTGGATACAGAAGATGTTCTTCAAAGTTGTATCCACTGCTTAATTATCCATGCTTTTTCCTACAACATACTGTAATATACAAATTCGCAGTTATTATGAATGTAACTTTTACAGTATAACAACCATTTTACACATAATATGCTTGAAGATCAATTATTTATTAATTTATTTTTGTGTCGAGTCAGTAACATTGCTTGCATTTTAATAATACCATGAAAACCCTCCAGCGCTATTAATATCAATATCAAAGACTCTCAATAGGTAAAGAGATAAATTGCTTTCTGCACATGAAGTCATGTCTTTTGACTGCACTACACCAAACAACTGTGATTTTATGCCACATTCAATGCTTTCTTTATTGTTGTCTGAAGCACAGCTATTATGGATTATCACATGCCACAGGAAATCAAACATCACACAGAGGTGGAACGGAAATAAATATCTCTTGGAATTAAAATTGATTCCCACCACTAAGATGTTCTTTTACAAAACAAATCAGAACAACCGAAAAGCAATACTCATTTTCTCTTTCTAACCATATTTCAGTAAATCCGTCGTGGCAATTTAAATGAAAAGGTGAATATGTCTGATTGAGTTCAGTTAACCATCATGAAAAAAAAAAGATACAGCAATACTCCTATTCCTAATTCTACAGTAAATAATAAAGGTAGAACCATGTTTTCATTCAATCATGTCAAAACTGCAAAGCAACAATAATGCACGTAACAGGTCAAGTGATTCAGTGAATCTATTCATCAATCACATTTAGGGGGGAGGAACTTTTACAGTGGGGTGTCGTTATTGGTGCCAGAGTATTTTGTGAACTGAGTCCAGAATTCCAATGCAAAATTAAATAGACAAAAAGTTTACAGCCACTCTTGATAACCATGACCAACGAAGAATAATCTCAACACAACATTGTAAACCTTGAAGTGTAAAGGCTACAACAACAGAAGACTACACCATATTCCATCCTGTCTGCCAGGAACAGGAACCTAATACAGGTTCCTAGGAGGCATATTGGTATTCCTATTAAAGTGAGTAGTTAGTTTATGTTTGAACGACTACTAGATGGACGGTGTCAGCAGTACGATTTTACAAAAAGTGAATGTGATACAAACAGCCCTTTGAAGACTTCCTATAGAGGGTTTTTTTTTTTTTTTTAAACTCCGGCCATTGTCCAAAAAAATTATGTTATACTGTATGCGCAAAAGAAAAGCAGCTCTGCTTCTCAAGCAACATTGAGATCTTCAGAGCTGTTAGTCAGCTAGTTTGAAGTGCATCTGGCACTAGTAATGTGCAAATATCTTTGTGTTTTGTTGCTCTTGCACCAGTTCTGTAACACTGGCCAAAGTAAATAATTACATCTGTCATGCTGGGCAAGACTAAGAAAAGAAAAATGGCAGTTGCTAAGTAACAGTTTTACACTGCAGATGGTGGATGGGTGTGTGTGTGTGTGTGTGTGTGTGTGTGTGTGTGTGTGTGTGTGTGTGTGTGTGTGTGTGCGCGCGCGCGTGTGTGATTCAGAATCCAGATGAAAAGACCAAGGGATCATTCAAGTATAGAGAGGATTATTATAAGGACAGAAGATAACACAACACTTGGCATGTCTTTTTTTTCCCTATCGAAGCTCCACTTACTGGCATCATGCACTGCAGTTTAGTGGTGCTTGAGATTGCCTCTCAGCTTCAATTTACCTGCATCTAAGCTGCGTGTAGCATTGATTGATTTATTTATTTTTTTAATGTGTCAACATGGACACTCTATGTTCATGAACGTGATATATTTTTTTTATCGATATCAACACCAAAGTACTTATAAGCATAAGAAATATATGATTACAAATAAATAAATAAATAAAATAAAAAACTATCATCAGTCATGGATGGTGATGACTTAAGCACATGGTGAAGCTGCATGGTAAAAAAAAATCAACAGTAAAAACCATAGTTATGTTTAATAGTGAAATTAAGAGCATTTCCATATGCACACTATGAAAACTCACAAAACTCGACTAAACAGCTGTGTTCCGTTAAAAAAAATAAAAAATAAAAAAATACTTGTTAGTGAGACTCATCAGGCTTACATTGTGACACTGCTATGCCTTGTGGTTGCTTAACGTAACCATGTTACATGGTAATAAAATAAATTCAGCTGATGACCCAAATGACCAGTGTATGGAGTTTTTACAGGATTTTTCAAGACTGATTTTGTGAAGTTGTTGGGAGCATGAGAAATCATTTTCACACATGAACTGACCAATGCATTTTGTGCATGATCAAACTTATAGGTAAATGAAAGAGTATACAGTTTTTTTTTTTTTTTTGCATTATTTAGTAAGACAGGCAAATATAAGTACGGTGGCCGAGAAGTGCAAAACAAAATAACAAAACAGAAAACAAAATAACATTCAAAAAACAAAATAACAAAGCCCAAAACAAAATAACAAAACTGAAAACAATAAACCAAAACAGAAATCACAACAACATATCCAGAAACAAAATACCAAATGAGAAAACACAACGACAATTCAGTCAAACCAGAAAAAATAGGTATAATTTGTGGATTAAATTCTTATCACTGATTGGAAGAGACGTCTGTCACCCAAAACATACAAGCAGTACTGTCAAGTGAAGTTAAACTTATTTTAAAAGCACATTTAACACAACTTAGTTTGACAAAAGTTAAATCCTAAAATACTGAAATGAATCCCTAAATGAAAATACATCTAAATGTCCGTGAGGCTGCAGTACTTCCTGTATATTTTGAGTAACAGATGTCTCGTCCAATCAGCGGTAAGAATCAACAAGCTGAAAAAGGTAGGTGTGGCTTGCGAATGACATTCATACCAATGATTGGACGAGACATCTGCCACTCAAGGTTAAGTAGTGAGAATTTAATTCGCAAACCACGCGTAAGCATTTTGATTCTCACCGCTGATTGGACGAAACATCTGTCACTCAAAATATACAGGAAGTACTGCAGTCTCACTGACATTTAGATGTATTTTCGTTTAAGGATTATTTTTAGTATTTTAGGATTGTACAGCACTTTGGTCAAATAAGTTTGGTTAAATGTGTTTTAAAAATAAATTTGACTTCACTTGACAGTACTTTTTGTATGTTTTGAGTGACAGATGTCTCTTCCAATCAGCGATAAGAATTTCATTTGCAAACTATACCTACCTTTCCGTTAAGACTGAATTGTTGTTTTCTCATTTGGTATTTTGTTTCTGGATATGTTGTTGTGTTTTCTGATTTGTTATTTTTTCTTGCTTCTTGCTGCACCACCACTGGCGGCCATGACTGCGATAATGGCTGTTTTTCTATACAGTATATACCTCAAATGTGTACTATGTCCTGAATTGTTCTTATGTGCTATAGTAAAATATATATATATATATATATATATATATATATATATATATATATATATATATATATATATATAGTATCAGTAATGGTCTATAATGAATTTAATGAGGTTGGGTGCTAATAAATTCTTTAATAATTCATCTCTGTGTGATGCTCATTCTTATAACAGGTCAATGGGATGGAATACTGTTGATTTATTAGTAATGTTGATTGATTTAGTAGTGTTGGTAACTGACAGCATGAGTCTATGATCTAAGGATGAAATGTGCAAAACACAGTATATGTGCATGATTGTGTAAAAATGCAGAGCCATGCATGTCTAAAGGCATTTAGACAAAACAAAAAAACTGAACTCTTTGGCAGTCATGTCGCTCATCATGTTTGGAATAAGAGGGGTGGTGTGTCTGAGCCCAAGAAGACCATACCCACAGTGGAGTACACAGATGGGAGCATCATGATATCAGGCTGCTTCTCTGCAAATGCTGCTGATAGATTACATGTGATTGAACTGACCGTGAATGGAGTGAAGCAGGAATGTATTCGTATCAGCCAAGAATTTGCAAAGAAGTTTGTACAAGATATACAGCCAAAATAAGTCCAAAAGTACTGGCATGGCCTAGCCAATTTATTGACTTGAAAATCTGAATGTTAATGGAGGTTTTAGAAATTAAAAGTCCATTACTGGGACCTTATACCCATAAGGATTTGAAAATGATTTGTTAAGGGGAATGAGCCAAAATTTAACCACAATCCGGGAAAAAGCTAATTACTTACACCATAGACTACTCAAAGCTGCAGCTGCCAACAACAGGTTTACAGCAGTGTTTAAATACATTTTTCTTGATCATTGTTTTTTTTTTTTTTTTTGTTCAGTATTGTATAAGTATGCTTATGAACACATTCGTTTCTGTTCATATGCAATTATTAGTACATGCACTGGAAGTACTGTATGTCAAACAGCCATGTTTCCATGCATTTTTCATCACTTCTGTTACAAGTGTCCTACTGTACATTTGAAATCTGTTCTATTTGTGCAACAAAAATATATCACTTAGAATTTATAAAAGATCATACTATAAGTTCATGATAAAAACCTAGTCATCAATTTGATCATAAGCATCATCCACACAAGTCTCTCATCATCTGATGTAAATGTCATTCAAAGACTTGATTAGAAGGATTCTCCACAATGTTCTTGACTTGGCTGATCACTGCCCCCCCCCCCCCCCCCCCCCCCCCTAAAACGAGAACTGAAATAATGACTGATTGCTTCTGTGAGTTTTGTTCTGTCCATTAAATGTGCCATCATTTATAATGCTATTCAAACAGTTCAGCTTTGTCTTGTTGCCATTGCAGATAATTTGTCAGCCAAATTTTCTAGGGCACTTTCAGTCCTATTAGCCTCATTGCCAAGTGTGAATTAGAGTAAAATTGTATACTTTTGGTTTATTTGCTGTTTCATGCTCAGGCCAGAAATAAGATGTTAGAAAAAAAGTAAACATGTATTCTCCCAACAAACACAACCCAAATAGGTTATTGTGGTCCACACCTGGGTTCAAGTACTGTGGTCTCACCTGCTCAAGGTCCACAAGGACATGATTTGCCAAGGTGGTTATCAAAGAGCTTGAGTGACTTGCACAGAGCCCTGACCTTAACCCCGCTGAATGTCCTATTGTATGAACTGGAACACTTACTGAGCATCAGCAATGTCAGCGTCTGACTATTTTATTCTATTTAACAGCAAAGGAGACTTAATTTTGGAATGTTAAAAGCAAATATGTGGTTAGTCTAGTCAGTTTTGCTATTACATGAGGAGAGCACATTTGTTCAGCAGATATGTTCATTAAGTTGCTCATTATTTACATACATTTAATTATGTAAATAATACAGTTATGGAAAATTGTAGGTAAAACCATTTGAAAACTGGTATTGGCAATTCTGATTAAATTCTGTGTTTTTATCGTATTGATTATTAATAGTGACATTGAACAGGCTTTTGCGGAACACCAGGCAAATGGTTAATGATTTTTGTTAAGGAGTTGTATGAAATGTTATAAAAAAAATTTATTTTTAAGGAAAGAGTAGCATTTGAAGGCTTGTTTTACAAAATAGTAAGAAGTAAATGGTTAAGCCCCTCAAACAAAACACCAAAGTTGTCAGAAGAAGAGGAAGGATGATGAATGCACCTTGTTCTTGAAAAATATATACACCTTATACATTATGTAATCTAACTGTTCTCTCTCTTTCTCTTTCTCTCACTTTCTCTCTTACTGATGTGCTTCTATTAATATTGTTTACATGCTAAATTTGTATTAATACTAAATGTTTTGCATTTTTGCCAATCTGCACAACTATATGCTAAATAAAAGTGGCAATGACTGAAGACACAGTATGTAAGGAAAGTCTACATTTATTTCAACTCTGGCAATGGAAACTTCTATCTGCTTAAAATGACTATTAATCCTTTAAACTGGAATTAATCTGCATTCACAATCTTTAAAGATGTTGAGTGTGTCGGCCTGCTCGTATTTGAGAGTACGAAACAGATGTGCCATATTAATGCAGGGAAGGAAGCCATAACTGCGTTGGCCATAAATATTTATATCTCATTGGCCTTGTATTTGACTAATGAGGTGCTACATGACTAGTAGAAGAGCAATTACAGGGAGAAAAGGGAATTTCATGTATGCACCGTTGGCCATAAATATCCGATATTTAGGGGTCATGACAAACTGTTTGGGCAGTTTTGATTTTGATTGTGAATTTTTCCTGTTGTCAAAATGACCTGCATTATTTTCAATAGGTGTAATGTGTAAAGCTGTGAGTGATAGAAAAGTAAAAAAAAAAATATATATATATTATATGCATTCGTAGTATTACTATTATTATCAATAGTAGCACTTTTTTGCATTCACTATTTCATGATTTTGTTGTTGTTGTGGTGTCCATGATTACACATGAAGCTGATTAAGGAGCTAATAGCAGTACTGTATATACTGTAAGTGCTTTTGTTGTTATTCACTCAGCTGCCAGCAATGGATTGCCACAACTGACCATCCAGTCCACATGGATGGCACAGGTTTTACTCTGAATGCCCTTCCTGACGCAACCCTTCCATTTTATTCAAGCTTGGAACTGACACTGCATCCAGTGGCTGGGGTTTGGGCGTGGACACGAATGGCAGCCCATCCAGTAGCTCTATCTGTATATCTTTTCTTTCTACATTTCATTCATTTCTACATTTTCAGTTGCTAGTTTTTACTTTTTTCACATTAAAAAAAATTGTTTTTAATAGTTTATCCTATGGATAGGAAGCCCACTGCTGCACCGTCCAGCTGTAATCTCTTCTCATTTATTATTATTTTTAATAGAAAGCTCAGAAGCCACGCTGCTACTACATTCCATTTTCCTTTTTCGGGAGTTTTACTTTGGTGATTAATACAGTATCTATCCATCTATTACTAATAATCCTATTACTAATAATAGGAAGAATAAAAGAAGAAGATGAAGAAGAAGTTGTTAGCACAAGGTTTATGGAGTTATTTTCTGAGGGGCCAGAGCTGCCCAAGGGGCACAAGGGGAACCTATAGTATTGTATACTGTTATGGGCATAATGTTTCACGTTGTAATGTTATGGCTGATCAGTGTATGTCTATTGCAAATAAAATCCAAATAAGAATATACTCTTTTAACTGGATTACATATTGATAAATAGCAGATCTTAATTACAGTAAAAACCACAGCTTTAACTTTAATAAAGAAAATAATAATAATAATAATCATGTGTCAAAACATTACTTGTCCATTGCATTCACCAACCCATGAAAAATAAAGTGCTTCCATTTTAACCAGCAGCTGTCCATCATGAAGAATCAGTGGTTCTGCAATTGAGCACATGCAACACAGAAGCTCATGGTCTTCTCCAAGTCATCCTTATTGCTCATTTACTGGCCATCATTGGATAGTGGTTTCAATGTCTACAACAGGGTCTGAATGATTTTTCTGCCTCAGTAAAGTCTGAAAATGAATCGAGCTCAGCCTCTGTGAGCTGGCTCTGGATAGGGATGTGCAACCCGTGGAACGGAAGGCACTCCTTCACACTGGGCTGGTGTCAGAATGACAGGATAGTGAAAATTTTGAAGACTTTTAGTTGCTATTGCTTATATTAAAGTGTTTTTTTTCCCAATATTTTTTCATCTTGCTAAGTATTGCATACTTTGCAGCATCTTACTGTAGCTGAACAACGCCTTTTTTTTTTTTTTTTTTTTTTACTTTTATAAGCAGCATTAATTGTGTCACATACACCAATTAGCCATAAAATCAACATTATAAAACATTAACACATTAACATTGACTATCAATTATATATTAGTAAACTGGTGACAAGATCACGGGCACCCATGGCTTAACCATGCCCGCGGGGAGCCAATATGTTACTGTGCACTTTGCATTTTTATATGCCTGATGTCATTTTAGTTTGATGTAAATATAGACATAATGCAATAATGATACTATAATAATCACAGTGGGTGTTGTAAACATGAAAACAAGGAAAACTGCTGTGTTAATTAGTGGTTGAGAGACCACTTTTCATTTCATAAGCCATCTTTACTCATATGGGGGAAATTATATTTTTGTAAAATGGTTGGGTCAGGTTTTGCTTTTCATGAAAAAAAATCCTTCCATTTTATTTCATTAAAATATTTTTGTGTAATAATAATAAAAAAAGAGCTTGAATCTTGGTCATGCTCAACAGTTAGTACCCCCTCTTTTAATTCCATGTGATTTTGTATAAAAAAACAATAAAAATCATCTGATCACAGTGGGACTTAGTATTAAATAGTATCACTATGGTATTATTTATTTAACAAAATTGAAATTGCATTCCAGCAATACTAAGTACTTCTTTACTGCTTCTAATGGATTTAAGAGGGTAAGTTGCAGCCAAGTGCTGCTAATCATCAGCAGGCCTGCAGACCTTTATAAAGTTTACAGAAGTTTTGCCAGTTTGGCTGGTCTGGAGCATTCATCTGTGTGTTAACACAATGGCAAAAGAGAAAGACAATAGTCTTAGAGAAGCAATTGCTTCTGCATATCAATCTGGACAGAGTTATAGAACCATTTCTAAACAATTTGGAGTTCTACATTTTGTTTAAAGTGTAAAGCAGTTGCATATCTTCCCAGAAGTAGACTCCCCAGCACATTTACCCTAAGGTCAGACCGTCTGCTCAATGCTCAGAGAAATAAATAATAATAATAAAAAACGATCTACATCTCAGATATGCCAGGCCTTACTGAGTATGTTAAATGTAAACAGGGGCAGCTCAGTTGTTAAGGTGTTGGACTACTGATTGGAGATCCTGGGTTCAAACCCCAGCACCACCCAAGTTTCCACTGCCGGGCCCTTCAACAGCTCAGATGTATTATGAGATAAATATGTAAATTGCTCTGGATAAGGGCATCTGCCCAATACTGTAAATGTTAAAGTCCATGGCAGAATAGATAGAAGAAGACTGAACAGTTTCCTCTGTTTAAAAAGAACATCGAACCATGACTGAGGTTCATAAAACTTCATCTCCACAAGGCTTCTGGAACAATGTCCATTGGACATATGAGACCAAAGTGGAGTTATTTTGGCCTTAATGCCCAGTGCTGTAAAACAGGACAATGATCCCAAGCACACCTGTAAACCTACCTTAGAATGGCAGAAAGAAAAAAAAAATAGAATCAGGGTTTTGGAAGGCCAGACCTCAACCCATGGGACATGAAGAAAGCTGCATATATGTGAAAAACCTCAAGGAACTAAAGCAATGTTTTAAGGAAGAACGGACCAAAATTCCTTTACAATGATGTAAGAGGCTGTAAGTCATGCAGGAAACAATTACTTGATTAAATAAATCATTGCTGCTAAAGGTGGATTTATAAGCTATCAAATCACAGGGGTACTTATTATATTATTATAGTATATTATTTTTGTCTTAATTTCTGTTTAATTGCATTGTGGCACAGTAAAAAAGTTCGATTTTGTTGGTCGTCTGAGGTTGCATTTGCCTAATACTGAAATCCACTATGATCAGATGATTTTTATTATGTTTTTGCACAGAAACATATAGAATTAAAGAAGGCGTAGTAACTTTTGAACATGGCTGTAATAAATTACGATATAAAATATTAAAATACATGGCAGAAAAATAAAAACAAACAAATTTCAGCATTCAAGAAAGCATTTGTTTTTTACATCTAAAGCAGTCTACTTTTAGCTTTTATTATTTTATAGACATTACAGAAATTCTTTAGAGTGTAACTGTGCAAAAGTTCTTCTATATATGTTGTAGATACCAGCAAACATAAAAGAGCTTGTCTGGCTCAACATAAATCAGAAAGAGAGATGTGGGTGTATCAGCATTGATGTGCAAGTGTTTTCAGAAGAGTTGAATTTTCTGGCATTTGTTGAAGGTTGTAAAAGAATGTGCAGAGCAAATGCAACCTGACAGTTAATTCTGCCCTCACCATCCTGGAACAAAAAGTGAAAGAAACCAAGGATCTACGTTTAGTATCATTAGCTATCTTTTACACATGTGCATGTTAGATCAAGCTAGAATATATATACATGGCCTCCTTCGGCAGCCAATACAGCATCAATTCGTCTTGGGAATGACAGATACAAGTCCTGCACAGTGGCCAGAGGGATTCTGTGCCATTCTTCTTCCTCCATCTCACACTTCTCTTAGCTTCAGCTTGTTTTTGCAATACATGCTCACCTGCTCCCTGGTCCTCAGAAAACGGCCACTACTTCTGCACTCCCTTCAGTCAACATCTTAGATGATCAGGTCAAAAGTAGTCTGAGCAGGTTCTGCCCCACAAAAGCTGCAGGTCCAGAGAAAATCTACACAAGAATCCTGAAATCGTGTGCTCCCCAACTCTGCAGTGTTCTCTGGCACCTCTTTAGTCTCTACAGAAAGTCCCTGCCATGTGAAAGACATCATGCTTAGTACTGGTCCCCAAGTTACAATGTCCCTGTGACCAGAATGACTACAGGCCTGTTTGACATTACACATTCTAAAGGTGTTTGAGAGACTCATCCTGGATACATTTTGTACCCTGGTAAAGTCCTCCCTGGACCCTCTTCAATTTGCCTTACAGCCATTCTTGGGAATAGATGATGCCTTAATACCCTAGTCCACCAAACCTACCCCCACCTTGACAAACCTGGGACCACTGTAGTACCAGTCTGTGGAGGATGACTTTGCTTTCTGGTGTGAGCACCTACTACTCAACATCAGGAAAAAAAAGGGGGGCTTGTGGTAGCCTTCATTAGGGAGCTTGACTCTGTTGAGGTTGTGGCAATATGTGAATTCTGTCCATAATACAATAAATTCATCCCACTATTCCGTGTGCTCTCTGACCAGAGGAGCAATTTCAACCAGAGACTGATTAATAAAGTGTTCTACAAAGCACCACAGGAGATCTTTTCCACCAATGGCCATAAAATTATACAACTTTTTTTCTGTAATATTTACACTATGTGGGTGGTAACTGTCTGTAATAATACAATATTAAATTAATAACATACTTATGTCTGTAATAAGATCATATTACATTAATGCATACTTATAATTAATACTTGTTCTCACAGTCAATTACCAATGCTAACTGTCTTTAATGATACAATATAACTACAATTTTTGTTCCCCTGGTCAGTTACCAATACTATTGGTTCTTACCACTCTTTAGCGCAATATTGATTACTGTATTATTTATGAAATGCCTTTTCCGTTTCTCCCTTTTTTTTTCTTCCACATGCAGTATATGTGCATCACTTATGTGCTGTTTCTTTAGTGCAATATGGAATTTATTTTCCACTCATCTAACCATTTCTTGTGTTTCTTGGCCAAAGCTAGTCTCTTCTGTTCTTCCGAATTAATGGTTATTTGCTGCAATTTGAATACAAAGCCTGATTTACGTGGACTTCTCTGAACAGTGGATGTTGAAACATGCCTTTTTGATCCCAAAGAAGCATTTACGTAAGTGCTGGTCATTCTAATAAATGTATCATCTGTAGCAAATGTAACTCCGGCAAGTGTGACTGCACTTGAGGATCCATTCAAGTTCCTAAGATTTTTCAGATTGACTGACCTTCATTTTTTTAAGGAATGATGGATTGAGTGTTTCTTGCCATAAAATGGATTTGTACAGTAGCTGTGGTAGCACAAATAGGACTATTGACTGTGTACAAACCCTTCCTGTGCCCAAGACATATGATGGGCTATGTCATGACTTTGGGTGCGAGGCATAAACGCAGACGTCCAGGTTTTTAAAGGAACGATGTTTTATTAACCGAAAGCCAGGGAAATCAGACAAACAAATATACTTCATAAGAAAACAAAAACCAAAACACGTATAACGACCACGGGGAAACACAAACTAAACTTACATACATTTACGAGAGATGAATCAAAAGATGCTAGACAACTCAAAAGAACTAAAACAAGCTATTTATAAAGAAACTAATGACCAACTCGGTTCAGGTGAGCGCCCACGTGACCAGACCGAGGTGCAAACTGGGAAATGAAGTACAACGAAACAAACTACAAAACAAAAGACTCAGGGCGCTTTGGCGCCCTCTAGAGGTTATCCCTGACAGGCTAAAGCAAAAACTATCTTTTGCCAAGGCACACATGTAGATTAAAAAACATTCCAGACCTGACACTGAAGAAGACAAATTTTTGAGTGGTCTTGTACTATGTGTGCAAATTCATACAGTGTGTATCGAAAAAAAAAAAAAAAAATCCCCTCTCCCCTTTCCAGATTTCAGATCACATTCTGTTGTTTTGCAGCCTGAAATGAAGCAGTACAGCTTTTAAAATCATAGTGAAAGATAACACCAACATATCAGAAAAAAAAATACTGAGTTGGAATAGGATCACCCAGTTGTCAGTTGAGCCACCTTTTGCCTTGGTAGTTTTCCCCATCAATTTTGTCCTTCTATCCCAACATGTGTTCTAGTCCCTGATGCAGAGAACCCCATAACAGGATAATACCACCTCCATGCTTTACTGTAGGAATGGTGAGATTGGATAGCAAGCTGTATTGAATTTCCACCAGACATATTGTTTGGTGCTGTGACAAACTATTACATTTTCGTCTCATTTGGAATTCGCATTAGAATCATCAACATGTGTTTTTGCAAAGATCAGTGATGTCTGCATGCAGCATTTCTCGAAGAGTGGCTTTTTTCTTGCAATGCACATAGTGATATTGTGATACTGTTGCCACACACACACAATGACCACTCTGTCATAAATTCCTGCAACTGCTTCAGAGTTGCTGTAGGCCTCTTGGTAGCCTTTCTGACCAGTTTCCTCCTGGCTCTTTCATGCATTTTAGAGCGACGTCCTAATTCAGGGAGTGTCGATGTTGTACCAGACTGTTGTAAATAGCTTCTATATCTTAATAATAGACTTCAAGTTGATTTTTTGGTATCCATCTACTGACTTGTGCCTGTGCACAACTTTATTCAGTTGCACCACCAGGGACTGAAATGCTCCAGGAAAGCTCTTTTCATGATGAGATAATAAAAGATCATAGCTGATCACAATTTTTGCTTTGTGTGCCTTTCGGAAGGTGAATAGGTTCACTTGATTGAGTTTACAAGTCATTTCTAGAAGGGGCTAATCCTTTATGATTAATCATTTAATTTTTGGATGATTCTAATCTTCATTTAATTCTACGATTAATTGATCATTGTGTTACCACAATGATGAGATGGAAAGGAGAGAAAGTGCGGTTTGTTTGGAAGTGTTGTTAGGAGAAAGCATCTTCTGTCTAAAAAACATGGAAGCATGGCTGAGGTTTGTCTCTAAACAGGCCACAAGACTTATTTGGCGTTAATATTCAGTATCGTGTTTAGGTAAAATCAAACAGCATTTCAGCAAAAACACATAATACCAAGCAAGGTGGTAGAGGGATGTTACTTTAAGCTTATTTTACAGTCACGGGACCTGGGGACCTTGCAGTCATTGAGTTGATCATGAAGTCGTCCATATACCAGATTATTCTTGATGAAATATGAAGGCATCTGTCTGATAGCTTAAGCTTGGTCAAAATCGGATCATGCAACAGACCATTAATTTAATGAACATCAATAAATATACATCAGAGTGACAAAAAAAAAATGCAAGAATCAAGATTGTGGAATGAACTAGCCAAAGACTAAAGTTCAACCCAAATGAAATGCGGGACCTTAAGAGAGCTGTGCATAAGCGAGTACCCAAAAACTTGAACCGAAGTGATGCTTTAAAGAAGAATTCCTCCACAATTTTGTGAAAGGCTGATAAAGTTATACAGAAAATGTTTACTTTAAGTAACTGCTGCTTTAGTTGTACCGTATCTACAAACTGTTGAATCATGCGAGGTACTTAGTATTGCCCACATTTTTTACATTTTTTGTTAGTGGCTTTATTTGTATTTGCCTAATACTGACAACCTCTATGATTAGATCATTTTAATTATATTAAATGAAAGATAAATAAATTTGATTTGGTCATCTTTTCCATAGCTAAAACAATTCAGAACATGTTTCACTTTAAACTATTTGTAGCAGATAGTTGCTGTAATTATTTAATTAAGTGTTAAATTCTGTTGCATTTCTTTTAAGCAACAACTGCATACAGTAAATTATTTTTTTTTTACAGCACAAAATTTTATTTTATAGGACTACATTATTAGTAGTCGTATGTTAATTAGTTCTCGCCTGTAGTCAGCTATTTAGTTAATGGATGGAACAAATACGTCTAAGGACTTTAACTTTCTGAAACTGGGGTGTATATGTACACGATAATGGCTAAAACTAGGGAATTCTCAAGTTAATTCAAACTTCTGCAAAGGTCTGTATATGATCTTCAGGAAGCAATCAAGCAGACACGGATTGAACGAGTAACACCTGAGTACTACAGGTTTTGCAGAATAATGATTGTCGTTTAGCAATTTAAATTGCATAAAATAACATAATAATATAATAATAAATTATCCTTATTATTTTGATGATTATTATTTTTTTTATTACACTATTGAATTTACTTTTGACAATAACTGTACACCTTCACCTGCACTTATATTTAATTGATACCAAATGTTAATGTTCCATAAAAATAAAATAATAATTAAATAAATAATTACGTTTTGGTACATGCACATTCTAGTGCATTATTGAGGCTAGAGTATAATGCTTGACCAGCATTATTGTTGCTCCTTCCCACTTCTACTCTATCTGCTTGTGCAGATTAAATATTGAATAGGTAAATTATGGCTGCCAATATCTAATATATTCAAACATAAGAAATAAACTTAGCACTTGTTATACAATGTAGCAGCATAATTTTTGTCTGACCTCTTTTCATCCTGCATGTTGACTGTTTAGGTGAAACAAGCTTGAGGCTTTAATATCTTTTTTTTGAGACACATCTTTCTTCATTAAACCTTGACACTGCTAATAGCTCGTGAATGCTTGTCTCAGCAGCTACAATACACCTGATGTCATCTGTTTTGTTTTATATTTCTCCAGCTTGATATGAGGCAGGTTATTAATTTCCTCCTGGTTTTTTTTTTTTTTTTTTTTTTTTTTTTGGATGTGGTACTGTACTTGGTGGCATTAAAGTGGTCCACTGTGCCTCTAAAATTAGATCTAATAATAAGTGGTCTAATTTCAGTTTTATGCAAAATAGGTGCTTTTGTCGCAAACTGCAATTAAAATGGCTTTTACGTATTTATTTTCCATTCGTTTAGAGTTGGATCCTCCTTTTATCACCTATTTGCAAAATGATCAATATTGCATCCTGAAGCTTATTAAGCAAGATTAAAGTACATAATTTCTTACATTGGATTTCTTAGCATACAGTATAACTAATCCCCTTTAATGACACAGTAAACTCAGTACAGTAGGCAAGGAACTGGATGCTAATAGTTATAGTTATCCGTGGGTGGTTAAGGGCCTTTTCCAGCACTCAGCTTAACTGCTGATCTGAAGTGGCGTCAGTAGAAGCTAAATTTATGAAAGAAATCAGAATAATGGAATAAACATCTGCCATGTGTTGTGCAAATCTGCAGGGGGAAACTTGATATCTAAATCACAAATGTTACTTCTTCTAAATAGCACTGACAAGTTTATATGTCAAAGAAATAGTTCTGTTAATAGGATTTACTGTATGAAATAAAATCAACTTGATATATAATTATTTCAGGAGGTTTTTGTATAATTTTTAAATACTGTGACATAATTTCCAATACTTTCTATTGTTTTGCTTCCCACAAATTTAAAACTTGCCTACTGGGCATTCAGAACTACAATTAGTAAATAGATTGTTTATATTTTTACCCTAATGCTGTCTCATGAGTTTTCAAGAGGCACTAAGCTTAATGAAGCACAAGTGAGACAAAATGTGCACAGATCCTGTCTTATAGCCTCACTATTGTCACAGTACAACACATGAGGGACAGCATGTTAATAGCTAACAGTTGGGGGTTAAGGGTTTTCTCCAGTACAGCAATAAGAAAAAAAAAATAGTCTGCATGCCCTAATCGTTCTCAGGAAACATGATGGTTATGTGTAATAAAACTCTTGACAAAGCCACTAGATACTGCTGAAATCAGTTGTGTAAATGTGTGTAAGTTGTGTAAATATAATAAGACACCTAATATACAGTTTACAATACAAATATAATGAATTTATATATAATTTGTATATAGATTGAAATGAAATAAGCTTCATGTTAAAAAAGAAAATATTTATTTATCAAAATTCCAACATGTTAAAACAGAAATAGATTTTACTGCTTTACAGGTCATGAGTAGCAGATACATCTGAAAATGTTCAAATGACATTATTGAATACTGTCGATACGTTCCGCATTGTGTTATAATGTAGAAAGAAATAAAAATCAGGAAAGACCATGGAGTGATCAGAAGTGTTTGAGCGGTAGCATATATATATTGCTCAAAAAAATTAAGTGAACATTAAAATAACATATCCTACTGTAGATCAGAATGAATGAAATATTCTTATTAAATACTTTCTTGTCTTCATAGTTGAATGTGCTGACAACAAAATCACACAAAAAATTATCAATAGAAATCAAATTTATTAACCCATTGAGGTCTCGATTTGGAGTCACATTTAAAAGTGAAGTGGAAAAACACACTTGCCTGGGCATGCTCCTGATGAGGTGGTGGATGGTCTCCTAAAGGATCTCCTCCCAGACCTGGGCTAAAGCATCCGCTCACTCCTGGACAGTCTGTGGTGCAATGTGGCTGAGGATCTCCTGGATGGAGCGAAACATGATGTCACAGATGTGCTCAATTGGATTTAGGTCTGGGGAAATGGCGGGCCAGTCCATAGCATCAGTGCCTTCATCTTGCAGGAACTGCTGACACACTCCAGCCACATGAAGGAACCCAAGGCCAACCACACGGCCCTCCAAAGAAATGCCACCTCACACCATTACTGACCCACTGCCAAACCGGTTATGCTGGAGGATGTTGCAGGCAGCAAAACAGTCTCCAGGGCATCTCTAGACTCTGTCACGTCTGTTACATGTGTTCAGTGTGAACCTGCTTTTATCTGCACAGGGCGCCAGTGGCGAATTTGCCAATGTTGGTGTTCTCTGGCAAATGCCAAACAACCTGCATGGTGTTGGGCTGTAAGCACAACCCCAACCTGTGGACGTCGGGCCCTCATACCACCCTCATGGAGTCTGTTTCTGACCATTCGACCAGACACATGCACATTTGTGGCCTGCTGGAGGTCATTTTGCAGGGCTCTGGCACTGCTCCCCCAGTTCCTCCTGGCACAAAAGCAGAGATAGAGGTCCTGCTGCTGGGTTGTTGCCCTCCTATGGCTTCCTCCACGTCTCCTAATGTACTGGCCTGTCGCCTGGTAGCACCTCCATTTTCTGGACACTACGCTGACAGACACAGCAAAACTTCTTGCCACAGCTCGCATTGATGTGCCATCCTGGATGAGCTGCACTCCCTGAGCAACTTGTGTGGGTTGTAAAGTCCATCTCACGCTACCACTAGACTGAAAGGACCGCCAACAGTTAAAAGTGATCCAAGATGGCGGCGCGGCAGTAGCACGCAGCGGCCGCTCCGGAGTCAAAATGGTGCTACGTTGTTTATTTTGTTTATTTTTGTACCTAAATAACCCGGCAAACGACATCCACAATGAGCTGCGGAAAAAGCTACGCGACCTCGGCCTGCTGCGTGAACCGGGCCTCGCGGCCTCGGCATTGCCTGATGCCGGTGGCCGGAGAAGGGGACATCGGAAGCGGAAGCGCGGCAAGCAGTCGGGAATCTGTGCTAGGCTAAAAACAAACCCTAGCTAGCCGGCTCTTCCGTCCATCATCTTATCCAACGTCTGCTCCCTGGACAATAAACTGGACTACATCCAACTACAGCAGGCTACACAGCGTGAGGTTAGAGACTGCTGCATCTTTGTTTTCACGGTGACATGGCTCAGCGACAGAGTACCGGACGCCGCCATTCAGCTAGATGGGCTAGCCTCGTTTTGCACCAACAGAAACACAGCTCTGTGCAGTAAGACTCGCGGCGGGGGTTTATGCGTTTACATCAACACAAAATGGTGCAAAAACTCTGTGCTAGTTTCTAGCTTTTGCTCATCGCTGGTGGAGATTGTGACTGTTAGATGCAGACCTTTTTATTTACCACAGGAATTCACCACTATTTTCATTATCGGAGTGTACATTCCACCTAGTGCTAATGCTAAGGAAGCGATATGGGAACTGTATGCAAAGATCAGTGAACTGCAAAATACACACCCAGATGGACTGTTTATTGTTGCTGGAGATTTCAACCATGCAAATCTCAAGTCAGTGCTTCCTAAATTCCATCAGTATGTGGACTTTGCAACGAGAGGGGAAAACACGCTGGATGTAAGTGCACCGATGACGTCACTGTCTCCAAGAGCATCATCTCACGACCCAACCAGAAACCGTGGATTACTGCAGAGGTGCGTGCACTTCTGAGAACCCGAGACTCTGCCTTCAAAGCAGGAGACAAAATGGCCCTTAGAAGAGCAAGGGCCAAACTGTACCGGGCCATCAGAGAGGCGAAGCGTGCACAGACAGAACGACGTGGCGGCGAGGAAGACCACCCCTCCTCCGAACGACAAGGTGCTGTGGCTGATGTGAGGAAAACTCTACGCAGAGTCAACCCATGTAAAGCTGCTGGACCAGACAACATCCCAGGCAGAGTGCTCAGAGAATGTGCAGAACAGCTGGCAGATGTTCTCCCAGACATCTTCAACATCTCTCTGAGCAGCGCTGTCGTTTACATGGGCTTCAAGGCCACCACCATCTTCCCCGTGCCGAAGAAGCCTTCTGTGTCCTGTCTCAATGACTACCGTCCCGTTGCACTTACACCCACTGGACCCACTGCAGTTTGTGTACCGTCCTAACCGCTCAACGGACAATGCCATCTCCACCACACTCCACCTGGCACTGACACACTTGGACAATAAGGACACGTACATTCGAATGCTGTACATAGATTTCAGTTCAGCATTTAACACTATCATCCCCCAACAACTGATCGGGAAGCTGAGCCTGCAGGGCCTGAACACCTCCCTCTGTAACTGGATCCTGGACTTTCTGACCGGAAGACCTCAGTCAGTACGGATCGGGAACTACACCTCCAGCACCACCACACTGAGTACTGGGGCCCCACAAGGCTGTGTGCTCAGTCCCCCGCTGTTCACACTGCTGACTCACGACTGTGTAGCGACACACATTTCGAATCACGTCATTAAGTTTGCTGATGACACGACCGTGGTGGGACTCATTAGCAAAAACTACGAGTCAGCGTACAGAGAGGAAGTACAGAGGCTAACGGACTGGTGTAAAGACAAGAACCTGTCTCTGAATGTTGACAAGACAAAGGAGATGGTTTTTGACTTTAGGAGGACACGAAGCGAACACTCTCCGCTGAGCATCAACGGGTCCTCGGTGGAGATTGTTGAAAGCACCAAATTCCTGGGTGTCCACCTGGAGAATGACCTCACCTGGTCCCTCAACACCAGCTCTCTGCACAAGAAAGCCCAGCAGCGTCTTTTCTTCCTGAGAAGGCTGAGGAAGGCCCAGCTTCGCCCACCGATCCTGACCACCTTCTATAGAGGGACTATCGAGAGCATCCTGAGCAGCTGCATCACTGTCTGGTTTGGGAACTGCACCACATCGGAACGCAAGACCCTACAGCGGATAGTGAGGACAGCAGAGAAGATCATCGGGGTCTCTCTTCCCTCTATCAGGGGCATCTACACCACACGCTGCATTCGCAAAGCCACCAGCATTGTGGCTGATCGGACACACCCCTCTCACTCACTCTTCACTCTCCTGCCAGTCTTTCTGTTAAACTATGTGTAAATTTATGTTGCATGTAGCACCTTGGTCCTGGAGGAACGTTGTTTCGTTTCACTGTGTACTAACTGTATATGGTTGAAGTGACAATAAAGCCTACTTGAACTTGAACTTGAAAAGTGACCGAAACATCAGCCAGAAAGCATAGGAACTGAGAAGTGGTCTGTGGTCACCACCTGCAGAACTACTCCTTTATTGGGGGTGTCTTGCTAATTGCCTAATTTCCACCTGTTGTCTATTCCATTTGCACAACAACATGTGAAATTGATTATCAATCAGTGTTGCGTCCTAAGTGGGCAGTTTGATTTTACAGAAGTGTGATTGACTTGGAGTTACATTATGCTGTTTAAGTGTTCCCTTTATTTTTTTGCGCAGTATACGCTACTGCTCAAATGTTTGGGATCACTTTCCAATACACACACACACACACCTAGGTATTTACTTGAGTGTATTTTACATTTTACAAATGAATAGTGATAATGTAACCTGTCTCGCTATGTGATGGACCCGAGTGAATACCTAGTAGATATGAGGAATTTAATAATATGAATGTAGAAATATTTAACATAAATTTGCAGTTTTGTATATATATATATATATATATATATATATATATATATATATATGCAAAGTATAATTGTACGGATATGTTTGTACTTTGAAAGATATTTTGTATTTTTTATACAATATTAGTAATAGTATGTATAAGGGAGATATTATGAATGTATATTATCTTATAATGTACAGATGTTACTCAACCAGAATTGTACTGCTACTGTTGCGGCACCCGGCGGCGGCATTAGGGTTTTGCGTTTGCTGGTTTTACGTCGCTAAGTGGCGCTATAACCATAGACTGAGGCATCAGGTCTTAATTCATTCTCTCAAGCATTAATGAGCTGCAGCTCATCGACAGCTGCATATGATACTGTAGCATAAAAATTCATGCGAAACATTGTAATTAAACGAACGCATAATCACAGTACTAAAATTACAGTACAAATTAAGAATTTTAATTAAATATAGTCATTTATTATTTACATCAAATTGAACGAAAGTAAACATTAACACAGCAAGACTTTAGATTTTATCATGTGTGATTAGAAAATATACGAAATGATTTTGTGTTCTCTTATACTTTGTGTGTTTTTTTTATTTATTTATAGATAATAAAATTGTTAAATTAAATGAATAAACTGACAGGATCAGCTGTTAATTTTCATCAACTTGTTTGTGGTGAAATTAATAAGTCTTCTTTCCAAAAAGTTTATTGCCAAATAAATGTTTGTTATTAAATTAATGTTAAAAATAAAAAACAGACGTATGACTCCTCATGCGCCGCAGCCCCGCCCCTGTGCTTAGCGCTCCATTCACATGCAGGTTTTAAGTCAACGACTGGAACTTCCAGCAGAGACCTCAGTTTGAAGAATGAATCTTACTAATCTTGGTCATTTGAAATGCCCTTAGTGGAAATGGGTTGTGGACAATCTAGATTTTTGCGAATCTGCAAATTTGTATTTGATCATGCATCTGCATTTGATCAGGTGTGTGTCTCCTGCACTCTCAACAGCTTGGTTCTGTGCGTGTGGTGACCCCGCCTGCGTGCGCAACATGTTTTCCGCGAGTGCATGCAACATCCTTCTGCTGTGCACGCTCGACTCTGCCTGCACTCACCTTTGTCCAGTGTTACAAAACTGCCACTAAACTAGCCAATCACAGACTTCCACACACTACTTCTGATTGGCTGTTTCTTCTTTAACCAGCAAACTATCGACCGCATAACGGAATTTAATTCTTCTCTTTTTTTTTTGTATAGTGCTTTTAAAATGGTCATTATCTCAGTCAGCTTTACACAATCAAAAGAAAGTTATAGGAAATTTTAATTAATATATTCAGTAAATTTATGACTTACACTCGAAGTATCAAATCCAACTATGAAGTCTGATTTAATTGGTACCATTAAACATTCAATGTCTATATGGTGTTAGAGTGCACAAGTCATATATTTATCATATACATATCATATATTGGTGTTTAATACAGTTTTATTACAGTTTGTAATTTATCAGATACTTTCACGTAAATTTTTATCCACTCTAAACACAACCCATGATTTTTTATGCGATTTTTAAAAATAAATAAATAAAACTAATTATTGCATTATGCTTCAATACATCCTTAATTTATCTTAGTTTATTAACATGCCAAATGTTAATGTTTTGACTCACCTCAAATATGGATAATCATCTAAAACATGCAACTTTACATGTCCACTTGCTCTAACGTTAACCTAGAAAAATGCCTATGTTTAAGTGTTTATGCCAAGTGTCAAAGCTGAATAGCCGAATCACTGCACTACAGCTGTGACGACAAAACGTTATGATTTTGTAAAATAATGAAAGTAAACAGGGTGTGCTATTCTGTACTGGTTTCTGTGAACTTGAGCACATGAAAAAATAAAAGAAAATGTGCCTCACAGACGTGAAAAATATATACTTATAGACAGCAAAATGTCTGCTTTTACATAAAGCAGACATTTTGCTGTCTATAAGTATATATTTTTCCCTGGAAATGTGAATATACTGGAGGCGAATCATCTGCAGTGGAGATTTCAGCCTTTTTGCAAAATGTCCCTGTACAAGGCCTTTTGTGACCCTGTACAGGATAAATGCTAAAGAGAGTAAATGAGTGAGTGTTTTGCTGTCTATGAAACCTTGCTTTGTAAAAAAAATATTATTTCCCTTATTACTTAAACTAAATTTTGAATTCCATGTGGGTGACGTCAGGTCAAAATATTGTCTAACAGTATTCAAGGTGATTTTCTTTATATATACCAGTCTAGCACCTCAGAAACTACCAGTGCAGCAATCAAGGCAGTGCTGTGATGTGACAGTTGTGATGAGTTTTTTTTTTTTTTTGTTAATGTACACTACTCTTGTGTGCCAGCTGTAATCACTGTCCTCTGTACTGTACTCCATTTATCACACTGTTTCTTGCAACTGTCATCTAAGACATGGATCACAGTCACGAAGCAGTACACTCTGTATTTTAAGCTTGTCTAAGTTCTAAATTAGCAGATGTTAGATTTGATAATGGCAACATGGTGATGTAGTGGTTGGTACTGTGACCTCGCACCTCCAGAGTACTGGTGTGGGTTTTGTTCGAGAGGTGTCTGCATGTTCTCCAGGTGCTTAATGGGTCTCCTCTGGGACCTCTGGTTTTCTCCCACAGTGAAATGACATGCTTGTGAGGCTAACTGGCATGTAAAAATTGTTGTGTGTGAGTAGGTATGCCTTTTAATGGATTGGCACTAACCCCCCATGGGTGTACCCCGCCTAATGCCCCAATTCCCCTGGGATAAGCCACAGGCCTTCTGTGACCTTGTACAGGATAAATGCTAAAGGAAGTGAGTGAGTGAATGAGTGTTTTGCTGTCTATGAAACCAGAAGAAATGTAATGTAGAATGTTCTGGATCATTTAAAAATAAGAAGTTTGCAGAATGAAACAAAGGGTACAACTATTTCATGCTTTGTAAAAATGCATTATTTCCCTTCTTACTTAAACATAATTTTGAATTCCAAGCGAGTGACGTCAGGTCAAAAGATGTCTAACAGTACTCATGGTGATTTTCTTTTTCTGGAGGAGAGGTGATGGCTTTTAATTGTGCTTACAACACGAGCTATTATAGACATCTGCCTTTAAGCCTAAAAAAGTGAGGGAAAGAGATTTCATTTATATTTTTGCTTACAACTGCAGTATTTTGCTACTTAAAGGTAAAAGATGAGAAACGAATCAATATATGCAAAGATTGCAAACCTCAAAACAAACCTTTGAGTCTAGTATATTGCCAATGTATTGTTGTATGAATAATTAATAGAAACTCTCTCATTAACTAATGAAGTCATTCCAAAACGTGTGGTCCAATTACAAAATGCTAAAATCTTCAAACCAACATTTGAGAAGATAAATTAAGAAAATCACGTCGTTCGAAGTGACACTTGTCAAGGATTTAATATTATTCTCTAAATTCAAGGTCAGAATTGTGCATGGTTCAGAAGACAGTTTTGTTTTAGTTCTCCTATGGCTAACTATCTGAATAACTGTGTAATCATGTCAGAGGTCTAAATGTCAATGTGTGCAATTTTGGCACAGAACTCAACTCTGAAAATAGACCCAAGTTTAGGACATGCTATTTGGAAAGCTATGAATCCTTAGGGGTTTTAGCCACATTAGAATTTAAAGGTCTCTTGATCAGAAACCAATAATGAAGTGTCCTTCAGAGAACTTTAAATGGTCCTTTAAGCTTTTTCCCAGAGGAAGACCATGAAACATTCTAAGTCAAGCCCTTCAGCACTGGTTTTCTATGAGTGCCCATTTGAAAGTCTAATTTTAACTCTTCAGTTTATTTCAATATTGCAAATACATGTAGACACTACAAAGGGCAAAATTACAACACAACATTCTGTCATGTGACTGTCATCAACCAGCCAGTACTAGTGAACATGTTGACAGTTTATGTATTTTCCTATTTACTAAATTTAGAGTAACAACTTGCACACATTCTCTTTAGTTTGCTTTATTTATTGTGTGAGCCACATCGTAGTTAGAGTCAATTTAATATTTCTACTATAATGAAGTGTATGTGCAGTGATTATGCTCCAAATGAAGGCACAGAACAGATTAAAGAGCATCTATGAGGGTGGAAAATGTAGTTTTCGGCATGTTGCGATCTTCAAGCAAATATTTGTCAGTCCTCTGTAAGAGTTTTATGTTAAATGAAGCATTGGATTGCAAGAATGTGCAAGCCCTGTTTGATAGGTTTGTGAGGGATGCTACAAGCAGGACTTCGATCACTGTTACAGAACTTGTGAAGCATAAACATCATCTGCTGCAGAGCTTCAGAAGGAACAGATGACAACAATTGTAGTTTCCTTTTTTCAACAACGTGTGACTGTTTTTCATAAACAGAGAACGTTCTCTCTCTCTCTCTCTCATTTAAACAAAACTAAGTGTTTTGGTAGAAAAAAATGAAATAAATAAATAAAAAGACCTTTAGAGAAAGAAGGCATTAATTAAGTGCTAGTAAAGTGATGTTTTTTACACTGGAGATGATGGAAAAAAAAAATTCCCTTGAAACATAAGGTTTATATAAATCTAAAAATAGCAACCATGAAAACTTGCAGATAATGAAAAGTTGAGAAACTTCATCAAAACCTTTTTCAGTTTCACAAATATATCTGCAAGGGGGTAAAATTCCATAGACAAAAATATATTTTAAAAAATGTGCAGTAAATGTTTAACATTTTTAATGTATAAGAATACTTGTTACATACAGAAATGATTTTGGCTTTATTGCAAGGAATGCAAATTAGGATAAACTGTTGACTTCAGATGAGTGACATTTAAGCCCCGTTTACACTGCAGGTCTCAATGCCCAATTCTGATTTGTTGCCTATTGTAACGGTTACTGCTTGCGGGATGAAAGATAGGCATAGTAGCAGAGGTGAGGTGATCAAAAAGGATTTTAATGAGACCAAGACAGAGAACCAAAAGAACAGAACATGAACTTAAACCAGGCTAAACTAAACATGACAGACTAACCAGACTAGACATTACCAACAAACAGAGACAAACAGGCTAGGAGACAGACAAAGGTCAGGAGAACATGGAGCTAGGGAGAACATGGAGCTAGGGAGAACACGGAGAACAGGGAGAACACAGAGAACAGGGAGAACACAGAGAACAGGGAGAACACAGAGCCAAACAACATACCAAAACAAACAGGAACCTTAGATGAACAAAGAACAAACAGTAACCCAAAACGAACAGATGCAAGACAAGACTAAACTGAACATTTATAACAAAACACTAATTAGCAACCTCAGTTCAGGTGAGCGCCACCTCCCCTGACTGAGGTGCATTCTGGGACATGGAGTTTTACACAAAACTACAAATGAACACAAAACACAAAATGGAGTCTGTGGGCGATTTGCCGCCCTCTAGGGGTGATCCCTGACACCTATATCTGATTTTTCTGACCGTCTGTTTACACGTTCTTTCAACTCTGACCCATATCCGATTTAAGTGTTTACACTTGCCATACCACCTGAAACATTGCGCATACTTAAAGGGAGGTTCTTGCACTACACACTAGCCAAGATGCACGGATGCGAAATATGCTTGATGCTAGCTCTGCGATATATGCAAAGTTCGCGAAACAGAGAAGAAGGGCCATCATAGCAGCCTGCGCATATGCTTCATTTATTGTGTCCTCACCCATTCAGAGGAATGTCTGGGTGCGAGACGTGTCAGGGTTGCTCTCTGGTGGCTCGCAACAGGTGCGGGCTACCGCACACTGGCGCATCTGTTTGGGATGAGCAGCGCCTCGGTGTGCCTGATTACGTCATTAAACCGCGAAGAGTTGCAGTTTTAATGACGTACAGAACGCCATGCCTCAAAAAATCTGATCTGCCTGTTTACATGACAATCACATTAGCACATATCTGATTTATATCTGATTTATTTCCACATATGAAGGAGGCCTGAAACCGATCTTGAAATATCGGAATGCATGCGTTTTTTTCCTGTTTACACAGACATACAAAATATCCGATATGTGTCACATATGAGCAAAAAATCGGAATTGGGTCACATTTAACTGACAGTGTAAACGTAGCTTTAGTCTGGTTCTTTTCAATTTTCTATTGTTAGTTTCAAAGCTATATCTATATACAGTAAATGAGTGTCCAGTGTTGAGCACTAAAATTTCCCCCTTGCTTTGCCCAATGAAAACAAACACCTGTGTAGCAGGATAGGTAGATCCTCCCTTATTGTGATGTCAGAAGATTGCTAGCCTATCAGTAGGCATGTGAGGGTTTATATAGGGCTGTTCTAAGTTGGACTAACAATATTTGTATATTAATGTATGTTTCTTTGTCTTACAGGTTCCTGGAGTTGACTAGGAGGGGCCGCAAACAGGAAGTCAACTATATGTCCTCCTGAAGGGGTGGAGTTGGTCCATTAAGAACGTGTAGGTTTAAAGTTCATCAATGTGTAAAAATGGGATGATTGGGATCAAATAATATCAATTAATAAAGGTGAACATTGTTTAAAATATTTTCTGTATGTTACTAAATTGTCTTTAAATGTAAAATGTTAATTTAGTAACTAATGAGGTGTTACCACTGGCCCATTCAAAAATGAAGGAGGAGTTGCAAGGTTAGAGAGGAACAAAGAACTATTTGGAGAAGAGAGGGGGTTGGTTGGACCATTATCCTATAGGGATATTTGGGGAGTTTCTTTTGTTAGTTTTTTTTTTTTTGGCTACCTGTATTGGTTGGACTTTTGTCTCTGTGACCTTTTTTTTTTTTTTTTTTTTTGAAAGCCTGTGGCATAATATATATATATATATAATTTTTTTTTTCTTGGACATTGTTGGAATCGTTGCCACTTCTTTTTCACTGCCTGTAGCCTTGCATCAACTATCTCACCACAAGTGTTGTCAGAAGTGGGATATGGAGTCTTCATGGAGTAACTGGCAGTAGAAGGGGTAATTGGCAAATTTCAAGATGTCTGCTAGAGAACAGAGAGTTCCTCAAAGGAGTACCAGAGCTCATCCAATTCAGTTTTTTGAAGGGGGGGACACCGATGATGTGTCAGCAGGTGATTTAGATCTGGTAGCTGGGGCACCAGAAGAAGCTGTGATAGACTTGTCTCACAAGGCAGATGTGCAAGAACTTGGGACTGAACCTGCGGTGAGACCACAGACCGGTAAAATCAGTAGCCCTTGAGATGGATCGAGAGTATTCCGGTAGGTCATGATTTTCTGTTGGAAATGAGACAGTTCATGAGGCACCAATAAAGAAACGATCATCCCTTACCAACACCCAGAAATATCTGGCAGTCAGTAGAAGGTGCAACATTATATCCAGTTTTCCCTCAGATTAACTTTCAAGTCACTAAGCCAGTAATGTATCCACCACCTGTAGCATCATTCAGATGCTACCATGAACCTCGAATTCCTGATTTCGTAGAAGGTAAGGATGTGGAGAGCTTCTTTGTGGGGTTTGAACGCATTGCTAGAACCTAGGGATAGCAATCTGACGAGTGGGCAGCACGAGTGGTAACCTTGCTGACTGGCAAAGCTCTGGAGGCATATGCCAGCATGGACAAACAACTTTCTGGTTCCTATGATGACATCAAGTCTGCAGTGTTGGGCAAATACAACGTGACCGAAGAGACCTATCGTTTGCGTTTTAGGAGCCAGTGCCAACTGGAGAGAATGTAAAAGAAACCTACAATACCTAAAAAGCATGGAGGAGTCAGGTTCTGTACCGATTTTAGAAAATTGAACAGTGTGTCATGTTTTGACTCCTATCCAAAGCCTTGTATTGACGAGTTAATTGAAAGACTGGGCAAAGCATCTTATCTGACTACATTAGATCTATGTAAAAGATATTGGCAAGTTCCCCTTGAACCCTCCTACAAACCCTATACTGCATTTCGATCTCCCATTGGGTTATATCAATATACAGTTATGCCCTTTGGATTACATGGAGCCCCAGCTACATTTCAAATATTGATGGATCATGTGTTGGCAGGATGTGAGCAGTATGCAGCTAGATGATGTGGTGATATACAGCGGGTCCTGGCAAGAACATCTGCAGTATCTTGCTGATATTCTGAACAGACTTCAGGAAGCTGGGTTTACCATCAACACCAACAAATGTTCATTGGCGTAGGTGGAGATACAGTATTTGGGGTACTTGCTAGGACGTGGACAGATCAGACCATAAGTAGAAAAACTCAAGGCTATTCAAAACATTACACGTCCTCAAACTAAAAAGCAGATGAGATCTTTTGTTGGTTTGATTGGCTGGTACCAATGGGTCATTCCCCATTTTGCAGCGTTAGCTACCCCTTTGACCAATTGTACCAAGAAGAATCCTACAAATTTTTCTTGGACTAATGAATGCAGAGCCCTGATTTCTCTAAGAGATATAGTGTACAGGTGGATGCATTGGACATTGGACTGGGAGCTATACCAGCACAAGGAGAGTCTTCAGAGTAGAGACCGGTACTGTTTTTGAGTAGAAAACTCATAGACAGAAAGCAGAGGTACTCCACTATTGAGAAAGAGGGCCTGGCCATTAAGTGGGTGGTGGACTCTTTTGCGTTACTACGTGCTTGGTCGTGAGTTCACACTATGAACTGATTATCATGCACTGAAATGAATGGAAACTATGTAGACTAGGAACTCAAGGATACTACGCTGGTGTCCGACTGGCGCTGGCAACCTTATGTGTTTACTATTGAGCATTGTCCAGGTAAAAATAATTTAATAGCTGATTATTTATCCCGTTTGCCTAACTCAGACCATTCAGAGGAGGTGAAAGGGAGAAATGTGAAGTAGCACTTCAACAATCAGGTAGTGAATGAAAACAGACTTTTTGTTTTAAAAGATTAATTTTTTTTTTGTTGATTCTGCTTGAGAAACACATCGATTGTTCTAAGTTGGACTAATAATGTTTGTATACTGTATGTCTGTATAATTTCTGTTTCTTTGTCTCCGGTTCCTGGAGTTAACTAGTGGGAGGGGCCGAAAACAGGAAGTCAACTATATGTCCTCCTGAAGGGGTGAAGTTGGTCCATTAAGGATGTGTAGGTTTAAAGTCAATGTCTAAATATGGGATGATTGGAATGAAATAATATCACGTTATCATTGTTTAAAGTACTTTCTGTATGTTACTAAATTCTCTGTAACATGTAAAAAGGTTCATTTAGTAACTAATGAGGTGTTACCATTGGCCAATTCGGAAATGGAGGAGGAGTTGGAATGTTAGAGAGGAATAAAGAACTGTTTGGAGAAGAGAGGGGGAGGTTGGAACAGTAGCCAACTGTATTTGATATTCTGTTACCTGTTAACTTGTATTATGAACAGTTTCTTTTGTTAGTTTTTTCCTTTCTTTGGCTACCTGTATTGGTTGGACTTTTGTCCCTGTGACCATTTTTTTTGGAAAACCTGTGGCATAATAATTTTTTTTTCTTGGACATTGTTGGAATCTTTGCCACTTCTTTTTCACTGCCTGTAGTCTTGCATCGACTATCTTAGTTGATTCTAGGATTCCATTGCTCCCATATGGTGCCAGTTTTATTGATGTGGCAGGTAGCTGTATTATCCAGTATGTTTCTTTTGCTGTTAGGCCCTTGCTTCTACACTGTTTCATTGCTGTTGATTCTGCTTGGGTGTGGCAGGTGACTGCATTCTCCAGCTGATTAGATCAACCCGTCGCTTAGGCTGTTCAGCATTGATGCCAGTTTGGCTAATGTAATGTGGCTGGTTGCTGCACCGTCCAGTATATATGGATGGAACATGTTTCAGGGTGATAGGTTTCATATATGAAATTAACCTTAATTAATGACGTGTTATCTTCCTTGTCTTAGTAATGTGTTGCAGGCTGCCTGCTGTGGTGCATGTGTTCTAGCCTGAATTCCAGTATTCAGTGGGCGTATTTGACCCAAGGGAGGAATCTGCTCCAGGTAATGATTCATTCGTTCAGTTTGTCCGTTGGACTGAGAATGAAAACCGGACAATAGGCTGGGAGTAGCCCAGATGAGCTTGCAGAATGCGCCCCAAAAATGAGAGGTGAATTGAGGACCCCAATCCGAAACGACATCTGTTGGAAGACCATGAAGCCGAAATACATGGAGAATTAGTAGCTCCGCAGTCTCTTTGGCGGAGGGCAGCTTAGGAAGGGGGACGAGATATACAGACTTAGAAAATCGGTCTACAGTGGTCATAATGCAGGTGTTACCATCAGATGAATATAGGCCAGTGACAAAGTCAATGGAGATATGGGACTATGGACGGCGAAGCACTGGTACGGGTCTGATAAGGCCAGCTGATGGTCGGTTGTCAACCTTACAATGGGTGCAGATGTCGCAAACTTCCATGAATCACGAAATGTCCCTCCCTAATGTGCGCCACCAGATTATACAATTGTTGTTGTATGACAAAGCAGGTCCAGGATAACCTGGATCCATGGGCTCATTCCAAGACCTGTGAGCGTAGGCGAGAGAGAACGAAGAGACGATTTGGGGAAACATTACTTGATCCGAGCTCTTGGGTTAGGGCCTGCTGAACCTTGGTCTTGATGTCTAACCTCAAAGCTGTTAACCTACGTCATAGTTTCTCTCAGCTGGGGATAGGCGACGGGAGTAGAATGCACAAGGATGCATCTTGTTGTCATGGGTGGACCTTTGGGAAAGAATACCCCCAATGCCAGTATTGGAGGCATCGACCTCAACCACAAACTGGCGAGACGGTTTGGAGATAGTTAGGATAGGAGCAGAGGTGAATGTTTTCTTAAGGTCAGCAAAGGCTTGATCCGCCTCCTTATTCCAGCAAAAATGGGTTTTAGCAGAGGTTAGCGAGGTCAGAGGGGTGGCGACAAAGATGTGTCCTCGGATGAAGCGGCAATAAAAGTTGGCAAAACCAAGGAACCGTTGGAGGTCTCGCCATGAGGCTGGTGTGGGCCAATCAGTGACAGGCTGTACCTTGGCTGGTTCCCTTTCTAGATTAGATGGGAAAATGACAAAGCTCAGGAAGGTGGTGGGGGATTTGTGGAACTCACACTTCTCTGCCTTGACGTACAGATTAGTCTCAAAGAGCCTCTGAAGAACCTGACGAACATGTTGCCGGTGTTCCTCCAGGCTTTGAGAACACGAAGGCATTAAGGAAGTCGCGAGGATGTCATTAATGAGGGATTGGATGACAGCGGGGGTGTTGGTCAGACCAAAGGGAAAAACCAAATATTTGTAATGTCCCGTAGGGGTGTTAAAGGCCATTTTCCACTCATCGCCCACACGGATATGAACCAGATGATAAACATTTTGCAAATCTAATTCTGTGAAGATGTTGGCCCGCTGGAGTAGCTCAAAGGCACTGTCCATGAGTGGGAGTGGGTAGCAGTTCCTGACGGTGATTTCATTGAGCCCCCTGTAATCAATACATGGACGAAGGATCCATCATTTTTATTCACAAAGACAAATTCTGCCTCCGCAGGTGAGGAGGATGGGTGGATGATTCCATCAGCAAGGGCTTCTGTGATGTATGTGTTCATGGCTTCTCTTTCTTCGCAAGCCAAAGAGTACAGTTGGCCCTTAGGTGGAGAAGGTGCCTATGAGAAGGTCAATAGGGCAGTCGTAGGGTTGATGCGGTGGAAGTGATGTGGCTCGTGTTTTGCTGAAAACCTGCTTGAGATCATGATAATGAGAGGGAACGTTGGAGATATCCAGGGTGTCCTCGGGTTTGGCTGGAGTGTGGAGGGTAGGAAGCGCAGAGCAAAGGCATGACGTGGCTCCAACCCGTAATAATGTGCTTGATCCAGTCGATCTGGGGACTGTGGAAAGATAACCATGGGAGACCAAGGACCAGAGCAGCGTGTGACTTATTGAAAACAAAAAAGCAAAATCTCCTCAGAATGATTCCCCAATGTTCTTAGAGTGAGCGGAAGGTTTCTGTGAGTGATGGCCGGCAGGGGACTCCCATCTAGGGCTTGGACTGCCAGTGGAAGGTCCAGTGAAGTGCAAGGGATCTGCAATGACCTGACCGTAGCTGAGCTGATCAAGATCTGGTCAGAGCCAGAATCAACAAGTGCCTGAATGGGATGGGCTTGGCTGCCACTAATTAGTGTAGAGCAGGAGGCAAGGTTCTGGGAGGTTGTCAGCAGTAGAGCCCTCTAGAGCTCCCAGTCTGACTAGAGGGTGCCTCCTTTTAATGGGCAGTCCTTGAGCATGTGACCTGAACCCCCACAGTAGAAGCAGGCCCTCTCCAGGCGGCAACGGCATCTCTCCTCTTCGGAGATGCGGCTTCTGCTCAGCTGCATGGGCTCCTCCTGATTAGTCTGTGTTGGAGGAGGATGAGTGGGATGTCCTGGGGGAAGTTGATCTCCTGGTGGGAGGTGACCTCTGGGTCAGTGATCTTGAGCGAAGACGTGAGTCAATCCTCCCGGTGAGGTCCATGAGTTCGTGGAGATCAGAGGGAAGTTCCCAGCTCATCCTTGAGTGCCTCTGACAGCCCTTCCAGGAAGACATTCACTAGAGCTCTGGCGTTCCATCCACTTGAGGCAGCTAAGGTCTGAAACTCGATAGCGTAGTCATAGGCAGAGCGTGATCCTTGGCGCAGGTGTAATAGTTTAGCTTCAGCCTCCCTGCTGATGTAAGATCTGTCGAAAACCCTCTTCTTCTCTCCAGAAAAGGCCTCAAAACTATCACAACATGGGTCGTAAGCATCCCAGAGAGCTGTGCTCCACTCCTGGGCCCTATCCGGTGAGGAGGATGATAACGTAGGCCACCTGGGATCTTTCTGAAGAGAAGGTGGAGGCTTGAGCTAAAAAATCAGAGAACACAGTGATAGGAAGGATCTACATGTTCCTGGCTCTCCTTCCTAAGAGTGAGGTGGGTGGGGGGGGGGGATGGTGGTACGAGCTATAGACGCCTGAAGGTGCTGCATCTGGGCGGTGATGTCTGCAAGTGTCCGTCTGGTGGTGACAAGCTCCTCCTGGTGCTTACCAAGGAGAGCGCTTTGATTCTCCACAGCTTGTCTCATCCTGTCCAATCCTGCTGGATCCATTGTGTGGCCAGATTATTCTGTCAGGAGCTAAGAGCGTGGGCTGTGAAGATGGATCTAGTTGCAGGTGTTTGGTGAAGACCATGAGTCTCTTTAGATCTCCTGTTATTATGCAGTAGTGAGAGTGGAGGCATAGGAGCTGAGCAGTGAGATCCGTAGTGTTGTAGTAGCGCTGAAACGTGAGACTGAGCGGTAGTCGTGAAAGCGGAAGCATTTGATCAGAGCCGTGTAATCGGTCCACGATGTAATAGTGCCGAGACGTTAAACTGAGCCGTGGCCGTGAAGGCTGATGTTGGTAAGCCAAACCGTGAAGCAGTGCCGTAATTGAAAAAATGAAAGCGAGAGTTCAAAAGCCGCGAGGTCCGTCAGCGAGAGCGTGGCGTTAAAACGTTAAGCCGAGTCGTAGTCGAGGAAAAGAGAGCGAGAGTTCAAAAGCCGTGAAATCGGAGCGAAGAAATGAATCCAAATCGTGAGACGAGAAAACGGGAAACGAGAAAACAATGCGGGGTAGATAACATGAAAGCCATGAAACGAAACACGAGGGGCGGTCCTTGGGTGTGGGAGATGACGTGACAGCGTGGGAAAACAAGCCCGCATGGTAAAGAACATGACAGCGTGGTAACGGAAATGTCAAAAGCTTTGATCAGCGCGAAAGTGCTGAGAGCATGACACCATGCACTAAATACTTTCAATTCACAGTATTATTAATATATTAATACAAAGTTATCTCCACCAATAATAAGCAATGACTTGTTTAATTATGTTAAAAATATGAAGTGGTGGTAAGTTACTTTTAGTTACTCTTTGTCTCATGTTTGCATGTAAATGATTGTACTTAATACTATGAGGACATTAGCATCAGCCACTGCTATATATCTTGTATTTTTTCAACATAATTAACTTTTTATTTACATAACCATGTTTGAATGGGTGCACCAGCTGTTTTTTGTGACTCTACTTCTATTTTTACTGTTACGATTGCAATGTTTTATTTCAGAAAAAATATTTACAAATAAACAATCTAAGCAAATAAACCTACTATAAATTAAAAGCTTACCACCAATTATATTGTATATGAGTGCCTTTATTACTTTAGGTAATCATATCTATTTTTCACTAATTACTTTCAAGATGCTTGGTTTAAATGTACTGACCATCCTGTAAAGAGTTTTCTAATCATAATTAACCATATGAATTTATAAAATACACAACTTGACTACTCAAAATATATTTTATTGCACTGTATTGTTCCAGATAAGCCTTCAATTTACGTGCATATTCATGGCTATAAAAGTAAGCTATTCATCACAAAATGCCACTTATTGGATATTGCATTCAAAATTCAAACTTAATCAAGCTCACACTCCTGCCTCTAAAAACACAGTTTCCTCTTCATTAATAAAATTTAGTCTAGAAAGTTAAGTTACCTGGAAGTCATCATTTTTACAGCTGACTTTGTACAAAATAATGTTTGCGGCATTTGTATGACAAAAAGGCTAGCTTTTACTTATTTGGAAGAAATTGTCTCTACTAAATTTCAGGGTTTACTAAAATGGCAGGCTTTGCTAAACCTAGCAGCAAAACCTCAAACTGTGACTTTAAATGGCATCAACAACAGTGAAACAAAATTGCATGTTACCCAATACTGGGCTATCACAGCAATAATAATAATTAAACCAATGCTAGGTTAAAACAGCAAACCTGTGAACCAGAGTAATGGTGTTCCAACTCCACCATAAGCACCTTTTTATAGTGTTGACTTCATTTGCATCCTTAAAAAGAGGTACATATGCTCATATGTGACTCATCACCTCAGCTCAGAAATTAAGTTGCCTATGAGTGATTTGAACTATAGATATTTTTTAATTGCTGGTTCAACCTTTTGATACAATGTTTATTACTGTATCATGTCCCATTGCTAAGATATGGCCAGTGAGAGTTTCTTTACAAGCAGGTCCTCTGAGAAATCTTACTTTTAGAATATTTTAATTATGATTATGTGATGCAGTTAAAACCCTCATTTAGTCACCCGAATCCCCCCGTTATCCTTAAAAATAACTTTGCCAGTAACAGGGGTTAATAATGAAAATATACAGCACATTTGAATATAATGAATGAGTAACAAGCTTGGGTAGTGTTCATTAAAGTGCTTCAAAACAATGTTTGGGATTAAAAACTTCTCAACTGTCATGAAGGATCACGAAATAAAGTATGTATGCACGGTTTTTGTCAAAATTTAAAATTTGATTCATTTAACCTACTGCACTCTATTGGACATAGTGCAAAACTAACCTGCGTAACTTTATGCCTGACAGGTCACAATTGTATATATTGACTAAATGGTGTTTTTTTCTCTCTCAATAATCAAAACAAAACAACCCTTTGTAGTTGATAAGGGTCTGCCATCAAAGTGTTATTTAATCTTCTAAATGCACACAGTATACATCTAAAGCTCCAAGTCAAACATATCAATCTTTAATACTGTACACACATTTTGATGGATATCTTTCTAATAGTTTACCAAGGAAGGATGAAAAAATGAAGTAATTTGACTTTCAATGCTTTGAGGCAAATATGTTATTTATGACTTTGAGAAGATAATTTTGAAACAAACTTGCAATGATCAATGATTAGCCATGATAAAGCTAACAGGCCTGTTCGGATTATTAAAGATGTTACTTTCTTGAAATGTTAATTAGTTGCATATGAAATAACCTTTCTGTTTTTCTTTGGGAGAAAATTAAATGTTACTTTATTTGACTTTGTAAAAAGTTGCCGAACTGTATCCTTAACCATCATGTTGTGTTTGTTTTTGGCTCACACTCAATGTTCCCAGTCACTTTTGTCCGGATAATTGTATTTCATCATAAATGCACAGTATATATAATAATATATATATAATAACCTTATGTTGTATTAGATCTTTTAATCAATTTGCTGTTGGGGAGAAATATAGATCATATTTCGACTAACAAATACTAAGATGAAACCTGTTGTATTACTTATCACAGTATTACTTAACACTTCACTGAAATGTTTACCAAAGTCACTTTTTTGAAACTTAAATTTTTTAAAACTGTGGCACACAATTACTTTTGTGTTCCCAGTCAAAATTCTCCAGTATGATATATTTATTGAAAACAAAAGCCAATATTGTAAATTGTAAATATGAACATATTTACAATTTTAAAGTAGCCCTGCAATCATTTCTAGAACTCCCCCACTTCCCCCAATTTTTCTCAGGAACACCATAAGCCACTTGCATGTTCCGGGCATAACATGTCTTCACACCATATGCTGCCCATATCTTTATATCATACGGTTATATATGGTTTGTTTGGCATATACAGTGGAACCTAGGATTGCGAGTAACACAGTTTGCAAGTGTTCTGCCAGACGAGCAAAGATTTTTAATACATTTTGACTTGAAAAACGAATAAAGTCTTGGTTTACGAGTGCCGAGTATCATGTATCACGCATGCATTTCTTGTTTTGACACCCGAGCATCACGTGATTACTGGTATAATCTCCCTCTCTGTTTCAGTGTCTCTTATGTGTGTGTGTGTGCGCATAATTTGACAACACGCTCACATACAGACACACTCTCTGCTCTACACAGAAACTCTGCTCTGTCGCGATTCTTTTCAAAGGTAAAGTGATGGTTCATTTGTTAATTTTTTACTTTACAGCAGTGATTTAGTTAGTATGCGCTCACGATAGTGTCATTAGAGAGATTTCTTTTTTTTCCGTCAAAACAGTTTTTATGTTGTGTGTGTTTGTTGTGAAACTTAAAAAGCAAGGTGGGGGGAGGGATGAGGAGTTTTACTGTGTAAGACGAGGTGAGGGAAGGGGCTAATTCCACACACACACACATACACACACAAATACACGGCGCCTTCGTGCACAAATGGAAACACTTATCTGTTGGGATTTATTTTTACTTTTTTTAAAGGTAAAGTGCAGGTGAATTTGTTTTATTTATACTTTATATATTGTATAAATTTTTTTGGGCTGTGGAACAAATTATTTGAGTTTTCATTCATTCTTATGAGAAAATTCGATTTGGTTTATGAGACATACGAGCCCGCTTCCAGAACGAATTATGCTCGTAATCCAAGGTTCCACTGTACTGCTTAAATGGGTCCCTTAAAACTGATGAAATGCTCAACAACAGCGATGTCAGGACCTGTTTTGTAAATGTGAGATGCTCCACCCACTTCTTCCCAGCTCGTCCCGTTAATTTTGGGCTGCTCTTGTGTGGCGGTCATCAAGGTGAATCACACGTGACAGGATATGGAAGGTGTGCAAAGACATTGTAGCATGAAAAATTGCCGGACCATCCCATAAGCTGGAAGCAGAACTGTTGTGGGGTCTGTAGACACCATACAAAATCAACACACCCAATATTCACTGAGTCTACCTCTTCCCAGATGTTTTCATAAATGCTTCTCCTCTGCAGATTTTTCATGTTCATGACAATAGTTACAATGGAGTCCGTGAAGAAAAGTTGAAAACAGGACTTGATGTCCTTCACTCGGGATATGGCATATTGGGTTAGGGTTTGGTTCCATTTTTGGACCAAAAGGAAACTACAACTTCAACTTGGGTCTTCTTCCTCATCAGTGTCAGCGTCTTCCTCGGGTTATTCTCTGTGTCATCCTCAAACTCTGTCTCTTCCTCCTCTAAACCTTCCTCACTGTCAATCTGCCTTCTCTCCTCCTGATTACTGTCATTGTCAAATATAATTCCACAGCTTCACATGCAGTACGTCATGACTATCGTGCTGCTAAAGACTGTGAGTAAGGCCTCAAAAAGCTTTATATACCAGAGCTGCAAGAAAGTTGTATGATTGAAATATGTTGTAGTTTTGTTTTTCAACATGTGTGGTAAAAAATATATTGTTGATAGGTTCCTGTGCTGGTTGCCATGGAAGCCAAAAAGGGGCATAAGAAGTGTGTGTGTGTGTGTGTGTGTGTGTGTGTCTGCTCAAAGACACCTGCATGTTTAGGTGTGGGAAAGGAGTTTAGAAATGTGCTTAGACAATGTTAAATAAGTTTTCTTATTTATCCATCTTGGGATAATATAATTATTACAAGTATACCATCAGAACAATTTCAACTATTTTTCAAGTAATTGTCATTTCCCAACTTTCCTTCATGATGGTCGTCCAAAAGTTTCTTGTTAATGGTTGGTCAATTTAAAATTTTATTTTATGGTGTAATTAACACACCATAAAGTTTACTAGTATTTCTGAAGTCATTGTCAGGGCCCTTCCTCCCATATTTATTCACCATCATACATTGTCATAAATCTAATTTTAGGTTTCATCTCTGTAAATACTGTAAATAAAAGAAACACACCTCTATCATTGTGCAAATCATTCATATAATGTTTTCATTCATGTACACTGATAAAAAAAAAGCAACACTGTGTTTATATATTCATTTATTTTTAATTCATTGTATTTCAAACTTGGGAGTGAGAAAGATGGGATCAGATGTCTTTAGGAAAAGTAATTTCCAGAGGATACTTTTACTTGCATTTCATTTGATAAAGCATTGCCTCTTGAATACATATATCAGTATTCGATATACTGGATCAATGTAGTTGCAAAAAACAAACAAACAAACAAACAAAAAAAACCTTTATAATTTTTGTTTTAATTGTCCTTAACCATTAATTAGCTTATTCTCTAACGCTGTTTTGGGACAATGGCCATTGTTAAAGAACTATAGAAATATATTTTTTTAAGAATCAGAATAAAAATTATAAAAATGAATGGGTCCTCATTTTCTCCTTTTTTGTATGCTGTTTTTAAATACATCCAACATAGCAGGGGTGTCACCGGATGAAATATACTATATTGTATTTCATCTGGTGACACGCTCCTATTTTGAATGTATAGTGTTTTTTAATTTTTTTTATTTACTTACTTATTTTTTTATATACTGTATCATTTTAGCATTTAATTTCACCAGCATTTGGATGAATTTTATTTTCCAGAACATTAATATATCTCTTGCTATACAAAGGCCAATTTTGTTTCATATAAAAAAAACCTCCTTACCTTAACATTTTTTAAATGTTAATTGGGCATTTCCTCATCTCTATGGCAGAGAGATTACATTATACGTTACATAATATTAAACATTACATAATACCATATAGGTCTGTTAACAATAAAGTTCTAATAGTGCTTTGAGCAGATGATAGTACAATATTTTTTCTTCTCAAGATGTTTCCATTCCTATCTTGCTTTAATAAACAGATGGCTAAATTTAGCCAATCTACTGCATATGAGAAAAAAATACAAATATGTTTACTTTTTGCTTTAGAATGTATTTATATTTAATACACTCTTGAATATCGACTTCAAATTATTAACATCAAACCATTATCTATATCGCTTATTCTATAGGGTCATGGATGCCTGGGAAACTCTGGACACAAGGCAGGGTACACACACACTCACATCCCCGTTCATTACAGGCAATTTTGAAATGCCAATCAACCTATATCACATGTCATCAGGATGTGGGAGGAGACTAGAGTACTTGGAAGAAACCCACCAAGTACAGGGAGAACATATAAACTCCATGCACATTCAAACTCCTGCAGGGCAAGACAGTGCTAACCACATCACCCTGATTTGGTTTGTCATTGTAATGGCTAGTATTGTCAATCCAAGTAACCAAGATTTACTGTTCCCCTCCACTTAAATGTAAAACCATTATGACATACATTAAATATTTTTGCATACCAGATAATTAGGTTGATTCCTTATAGTAAATGGATTCCCTTTTTACCTTTTAGTCGAAAAACTAACAACCAGTACTGTTACTTAAGCAGAGGGTTATGGCCCCAGGACATGACAAGCTTTTTGTGTTTTTCCACCACAGAAAAAGTGGATTCTCTTTCAGCATTTTTTAAAAGAAAATAATAGCAGAGTTCATCCTCTCTTCATGGGGAATCACATATATTCTGTTTTGTTGATGCTTTGATTCCCTGAAGCTGCATCTGTCTGTTCAGCCATTACTGCCCTCAAATCCAGTAGTCTTTCATCTTTTCTGAATTCAATTTTTTTTTCATGATACAGCCTCAAACTCTAAACAAAAATTAACTTTCTCCTTTGTCACTTTAGCTTATTTGGCATTTTGCATGTTACCAAAGAACTGGTGCTTCTTCTTCTTCTTCTTCTTCTTCTTCTTTTTCTTTTTCTTTTTTGTCTTCTTCTTCAAACCATTGCTTAAGAACCCAAAATTCATTGATTCGAAAAATTGATTTCTTTTTGAATCCCTTTCTTAAGATGATACAAGTGATTAAGGGGATTTAAAAAATCTAAAGCAATAGTTATCACAATGTATATGCTTATGAGTAACAAAATAGAGTATTGGAGTATTGGATCATGTTAGAATTATTTATACTTCATGTAACATTATACATATACAATTTCCACATATTTGGGGAATTCCTGGGCGGCCAGCACAGACATGAAGCAAGCAGTCTGATCATGTCTGCAGTGTACTGAGAAAACCTACCTGACATCCAAGCACAAGTGAAACGCTGGGATGAGTATACATCAGTGTAGCAGACCACATACACACGGACATCAAGTTAATGACATCTTCATTAGCATTGCTCAATGTTACTATGGCAGCAATTAAGTTGAAAAGAAACAGGAGAAAGAACTCACCTATTCTGCTGAAACGTTTAAATTTCACAGAGTGAATGTCATTTTTTTCAGTGTCTCCTAATTATGACTAAAACCTTTTTTTCACCCATAAAGGTGAGGGATTTTTGACTGAAACATGCTTTTCCTCTGCAAAATGTGTTCATTTTGTGCAATGGACATCACATGCTGACCAGGCATTCCTTTTCAGATTATGCTTTTATGATCTGCCAGTCGAATCAATATGCTGATCTGAAGCCAAAATAACACAAAGTGTGCTACCAATAAGCCCATATATCCCACACTTAGCTGAGTGTTGATGCACCTGGGATCACACATAGCAGGTGGTGAAAACGGTGCTGTATTGATGAAAGTGGCAGAGCAGCTGAAAGTGGATAAACATTACAGTAATGAGGCTCTTGTGCTCTGTAATGGTGTCATATGACAATTATGTTTGTATTGTCGACAAAAATAATAATGGCTAGGGGTGTGAATGTATTCTCTATTCTCATTGCTTTACCTGCCTTCTACACACACAGACACACACAGACACGCACACACACAAAGTTTTAGGGATAGCTTCTTCTGAAAAGAACAAAAAAAAAAACAAACAAAAAAAAAACAATAGGACTTTTTAACAACTGCAGACTGCAGAAATGCTTTTCCATCATGCCAACTTATATCCATTTAATTTATATTTTGAATTTATATAAATGTGAACAGAAGCTGAAATCCATTGTTAAACATCAGCATGAACAGAATAAATATAGGTCTTTTATAGATGTTTTTACTATCAGCTAAAAATCCATCATGCATTTCAATAAGAAAAAAAAAAGTTGAATATTATAAAAACTTTAAATCACATCACTACATGGCAATCCTCATCATAATGAAGAAAATATATTATATTATTAATATAATATAATATATTATTATTATTATTATTATTATTATTATTATTATTATTATTAACAATTGATTAATTTATTAATTAAGCTTTGTGTGTGAGATCTTTTTACAGCACTGGCAGGAAGAGGCTTGCTCTTTCCACGCTATATCCTTGATTTCAAACTATAACTGATCAACTGATTGACACAAGAAGCGATGTGATTGGTCAGAGCAAACAGTCATGTCACCGTAAATGCTGAATAAGTGGAATGGTTTGTTCTGGCAAAAGAATATGACTAACCTGAGTTGTTGATAGGCTGTTCTAGGAATAATTTTAACACATTTGGAATCTGCATTAACGTTGATCAGAGATGACTAAATTATGTTTAAGAAATATAGAATGTGTGTGATTACTACAGTACATGTGCCTAGCGTAGATTGATCCCAAAAGGAAACTGTAAAAAAAAAAAAAGTTGGGCTCTTGCAGTGGATAGTTTCAATCCACCAACCTCTAGGTTATGGGCCCAGCACCCTTCTGCTGCACCAGTCTGCTAACCACGAACACCCCAGATGGGACTCGAACCCACAATCCCCAGCTTAGGTGGCTGATGCCTTATCCATGAGGCCAGTGGGGCTTGCAGTCTGCTTTGCTGTCAGTGTGGAGTGGTGAAATTCTGGCAATGTTTCTTTAGTTTTAACACTCTGTTTTAGAAAACGTGACAAATTGCATGAACACAATAAAATTGAAAGCTTATTGTCCTAAAAACCATAACAAACACAACACCCTTCCAGCAATACCACAAACCACTACCCGAGAAAAGGGGTGAGGGATGGGAAGTGTTTATTAATTATTACAATAAATGAACAAATAAACAAACACATAAAGTAAATAAAGAAAAATCACATATTTAAAAAAAATAATAATAATAATTAGAAAAGTGTAAAATATTATTAAAAATTACCTTGTTCCAATATTATATAAAGCATGCAGTGCATGCCACTCATGTAAATCATTTGTAATCAGTTTATTTGCAATAACAAAAAAATCTAAACTGTATTACGTTCATTTTTGTTTGTGTACACGGGGCGCCAGACAAACGAGTGTCTATGTAGGCACGTACATTTTTGAAAAGCATGTGACTTGAGGCTGAGCTCTAATTGGATTTCTTCAAATCATCCTTGGGGCGCAGCACTGTGCATCCCGAACCCTCCCAATTTTGTTCTTAGCGAATCAATATTTTTTTCAATATTTGGGCTCATGTGATTGATGTCATGAACGTTCTCAACGAAGAAAGGAGAGCTAAATTTCTTTTCAAATAAAGCCACTGGCCTGTGTTTATGCAGCTTTTGTTTGTTTTTGTGCATTTGTGTGTTTTTCATTACTGACAATAAACACACTTTAAACTTCAATTCACCGTTTTAAAGTACATTTATTGCATGATTTATTTCATACTAGCAGTAATAACCCGATAAATGGCTATTTACAGGCGATTATTAAAAGTTTTATTTAAATTTTGTTTGTGCCCCCCCCCCACCCCCCTATTTTTTTGCACCAGCCGCCACTGTTTAGAATACTGTTTACTGTAATGCTAAAATAATTTAAGAAATTTGAACATGAGTGTCTTTTCATTTTATTCCCTCTCCCTATTCTTATGACATGAAAACTTGAACTTTCCAAGCATTACGAGGCCTGCTGTTAGGCAACATGCACTTTTTTTTAAACATCCGTTATAATAACTGTTATTCAGTCCTGTTCTGTATTAATAGCCTCTGCAAATACACGGTAAGTCTTATACAGAAAGCTTTAAAGTAGTTCACATATTGTTTAATGGAGTAGAAACTTTTATAAACAACCGGGTTCGTAAGACTCCATAAAGATAGTTGCAGTGCTGTTGAGTGAGTAAAATACATGATTCATTCTTTTCTTTACTGCTTGTATAATATAGCAGCTTGCAGAGAGGAAAGTGTTTGGTGAGCAGAAAAAAAAAAAAAAAAACACTTGCCAATCTAAAGTAATCACTTCACAGCTGTCCTTAGTGCGTTTCCCAAGTACTCATTATGTCGGATGGAGGCTGAGCAACTATTCAGACCCCTGAGAGTAACCACAGCCTCCGTCCATGCATAATCAGAAATGACAGCTTTGTCAACATCTGGCGAGTGCATGGCAACGCAATCATGAGCAAAATAACATTTTGCGTGTCAGCCCGATGTGTTACTGATGATAAATTGTGTGTGGGCTGGTTGATGCAGAGGACACAGGGAGCCCTCGGGACTTGTACAGTTTGTGCTGCAGGGACCTAACTTTTTGGTCTGGGTGAATGTGGGCAGCAAAAAAAAAAAAAAAAAAAAAGTACGTTGAGACGTGAAGAAGGAGAGCTAAGTACCAAAAGGAGCAGCAAATAATGCCGGCGTGAGTGGGTGGCCGTGATGCTGCCATTATACTGAAATCTGCATTCACGGTGTACAGATGCTGCATACTACTCCTCCTCTAACACTACTACCTTCAATTAGATGAACAATGAGACACTGTGCTAAAACTGTGTGCTAGCAAAAGACTGTGTGTCCGTGTTTTCTATAATTCCCATACACACAAGGCAATTATCTGTGCATGTATTGCAGGATTTATCAGAAAAAGGGAGTTAATAGAGGTAATAACAAACTAAGCTATTTGGATAGAATTTAAACTTGCTTTTATGAAAGTTCTAATGTATCTTAGGTGTAGGCGTTCACACTGTGGTCTCATACCTCCCTTACATGATTCCTTCATTCCTTCTATGTGCTTATAGTCTGCCTGTTGTCCTCATGCTTGGTGGATTTCCTTCGGGTAAGGAGGAATGGATTGGCACATTGTTCAGGGTAAACCCAGCCCTGTGCCCCGTGTTCCCTTTCAAAAGCTACACTCAATGCTGCGTGAAAACGCTATGGGAACATCTCTTTGTTGCCCGGTTGTGAAGCCTGTGCATGTCAAACCCGCCGAATACCTTCGGCTTATAACCTGTGCCAGGCATGACGTCACC